>JAODPA010115366.1:0-42818 GCA_025585075.1 Nepenthes mirabilis
AGGGTTTATAATTTAACCGGATTTGTATATGATAGCCCGATAAAGCCATATACAATTGAAGATGGTGAAGCTACAACGCAACTTTGATCTGGTTCGCGCATGACCTTGTCCCGTCGTCCATAATCCATTCAATGCGTATGCGACTTCTGAGGATCCCGTTGGCCTTCTTCTACCAGCGCATGTCTTCTGTATATTCTGAAACTCTAGCATCTGTTGAGGGAGGTAATGACTTGCGAGGGATTGCCTAAGCAAATATCCATTGCTAAAGGTTCAAAGATAACTAACCTTCAAAAACCCTAGAATTAAGAACGTAAGAGATATTCACATTTCCCGCTCTCCCAAAATGTCCGGTCATTCAAGGGAGCAAGCGCTCTCTCTCTTGGCTGCTGCGAAGAACCATGGCGATTTGGCTGTGAAGCTTTCTTCGCTCAGACAGGTAAAAGTTATACTGTCCTCCATGGACCCTTTTCTTGCCGCCGAACTTTTCCCTTATTTGTCCGAACTTCAGTCATCCTCTGCAAGCCTGGTTCGCAAACTCCTCATCGAGTAAGTTATTTCCCTCCTCCTCCTCCTCCTCGTCTTAGCGATATAGCGTTCGCATATGATGTCGTTAATTTATATTTTTAACGATTGCATGTTTGTACGTACTAATCAGTGTGTTTTGATTATTAATTGTGAATGTTTCCTTAATGTCTCTCGCTTCCATCTTTTGGGGGTTACAAGTTGGTCCATTCTCTAAATTCTTTTTCATATGTTACAGAAAACGGTTAATTACACTTCCCCTGCCCCCCATAAAAAACAACAATTTGGTTGAACATTCGCTGTGTCGTTCTTTTCCTGTTGAAAATTCTGTTGTTTTACCACAGCGGAGTATTGTCTAACTAGGCGTGCAATTTCAGCTGCTGAACATTCTTGTTGCTCTTGTTGCATTCGTTCATTTGGCACAAATCGATGTCCATGTCACCTCCATTTTTGCAATATGTTGAGCACTTCTTTCAAGACCTATCAAGAAATAAGAATAGCAGCTTTGAAATTGAGGTGGCCAGTGCTGCCTGCAATTTTCTCAAAATAAACCCATTCGTATCTGCCCAGGTTCATATCCTCAGCTGATCCTTGCCCTGGAAGACAAATATAAGATTGTTTTGCTATTTCCCCTTTGCCTCCTATCGCATTTGATTTCTCCTGGCATAGATGTGCGTTGGCTTCCACCACCTTATATTTTTGTCTTTAAATTTTCTGGCGTGTCTCTCAGATGTATCTGATCTGAAGATCCCAATTACAAGCAGATATAACAAATCCAAATTTTGAGGACCAACTAGATGGTTGTAATACATAAAACATATGAAAATGCTATTGTCTCATACTTTATCTGGTCGTGAAAGCCTTGCCTTGCTTAAAATGCCATGCTGGTAGACAGACAACAGAACCTTTTTTCTCTTTTTGAAAAATTGGGGTTTTTCTTTTCTTAAATTTTGAATTTGGCTACATTGTGCTTCTTGTGACTTAAGAGTCGGACTTTAGCCGTAATAATGAGTTGGAGTTATAGTGGGGTTCAATATTGACATGGGAATGGATTATCTTAGCAGTCAGGGAGAGGTAAGGAGGGACAATTGTGACAAAATTGTTGTATGCAACTATTGCAGGACAAGAAAGCATGGCAGAGTACATGTCTATTTTGTTATTATGCTTAATTAGGAACTTTTTCCATTTTTTGGTCAAGATTTATGAGACAAAATAGCTATTTTGTGCTTCTTATGTATATCGGAGATATGTATGCACACACTGAACTGCCACCTCAAGGGCTAGATTGGAAGAATTTTTGTTGCATTTTGCTTTTAAATTTGTTATTTAAATGAAAATAGTAGCTTAGGCTGATCAGTGAAGTAAGGTATGGTTTAGATGTTGGATGCTACATAATTATTTAATTTGCAAATCTCTAAGGGAGAACATGAGCTTAAAAGGTCAACCTGAACTTGCTAACTACATTATTTTTCTTTTGGGTGGAGGATTTTCCTAATTTGGCTGGCTATAGGTGGCTCTCTTGCCTGATCATTAACTGGGTTGGGTTGGTATATGTCCTGAACCCGATTGTTAATGCTAGTGCCAATTAGATGGGAGAGGTTCTCATCTCTTGATAAGATAACGGAGATCATTATTTCCACCTTCACAGCCCTTTTTCACTGAATACAAAGGTAAGAATACACCTATGAGTATCTTTCCAGGTTATGGAAGAACTTATTATACATATCTCAAATTTGTTGTTTTGTATGATGTTTTCAGTTAATAGTTTTGGTAGAGAAAATGACAAAAGTTAGTGGTATTTAATTAGAAAAGTGGATATAAATTTTGGATCAACAAGTTTCAAGATTAGTATGGCTGAAACATGATAACAAATTCTTAATAAGTCGAGGTAAATGATAACCAACTAAAGTGACCGTGATGTGAAGCAAAAAATTCTGTTGCCTTCCATCTTTCATCCAACCAAATGATAAAAGGTTGAACGTTAAGAAAAGGGTCAAGTAGTGGTTGGAGTTGTGAACAAATCAAGCCAAGCTGAACTGTATGTTGTTGAAGTTTGGTTTATAATTTAACTAGCTTAAAATTAGGCTGAAACTTGATTTGTCAAACTTTATAAATGAGCTTTTAAAGTAAAAAAAAGTACCATGTGTTGAGTTCGAGCTTGATTTCTTAAACTTTATGGATGAGCTTAAAATGAGCTTGACAAGCCTTTGACAAAGTAACATAGAGTTGAGTTTGAGTTGCTTGTTTTGTCATTATAGAAAATGCCTAGTAGCTAGTAGTACCTTACTGCCCAAAATAGATCTTAGGCCTGTCTCTTTTTCCTGTCAAATACAGCTCAAACTTGTCCTCGAAGAGCAGGATTCATGTGCATGTTTGATAGCCATGGGCATGCTGATTTATCAGGGATGGCAAAGCCTACTTGAATAGATGTGTATCCATATGGAAAAAGTGGCTTTCATAACATCTTTTTTTGCAGCAATTTGCAAGAAAAATATCTTACTACTTGTTAATATAGTGGGGCCAAGGTATGACATTATTTTTCACGTAGCTTATGTGGTCAGTGGAGGGGGTTTTATGTGTTTCTTTGTTACTTGATACTATCAATTCGGGTGTCAATCTGGTGATGTCTTAGAACCATATAAATTATACCACTCGTTAGGGATGTTAAACATCTGCTATTGCTGGTACCCACATAGACCTTGCCTGGAATAATGTGATTTGTCTGAGGTTTGCCTAGTCTGAATGGGGAGTGAGGTTGGGTTTAGTTATTATTTGTGTGGGTTTTGGTTTGTCACTTCCTTTCTAACCTGTATCTGCTCAATTATGTATTTCACTACTTGCTTTAATAATTGAGCATTTTGGTGGAAAATATATATAATCTTTTCAAGAAATGACAATATTTCGTCTAGTAATGTAATATTGTTTTAAACAAGCTCATCCAAAGATGAATTCTCTTTTTGATTATCTGACACGAATTTCGGCTCTCTATGTTCAACCATAAAGAAACTTGTCAGTAGGCATTAATATTTTGAAATTGTACATTTTAAATAGTGGATGGCAACCCCTTTGGGTTGTCCTGCACTTGGACGAGGAATTATAAAAAGTTCTAAATATAATGAGAATTTGATTATTTGTTGCCATGAAAAATTGTAAAGAACATAGAACTAGTTTGTCCATCTTTCCAAAAATCTACATCGAACAAGTCGTATGCTTTGGAAGATGCTTGTACAGTTTGGAAAGGGGTTTTCGTTGATCGAAAAGAAGAATCTACATCAACTGATATACCTTTAGGCATGGCCATACATCACATACAAATCTTTCTTGGAAAGGATGGACAATTATCTAGAGCAGCAGGTTGTATAGCATAATTGATTGCTTAAGAGTGAGATTTGGCCACATTAAAATTACCTTTTAACGAGGTATAGTTGATAGTTAGAAATAGTCAGAAAAGTGGGGAATGTTGAAGTGAACTAGAAAAATTTGAGTAGATTTGGATCTAAGTGTTGGCTTGGCAAACATCATGCAGTAAGTGGAATATTTCCCATACTACGTAACCTGCCAACTGAAGCATATTGATATGCATTGATGCTGTATTCCTTTCATATCTGTTCTTGTAGTTATTATTGAGTTATAGCATAAGTACTGTAGCAATTGTTCTAGTAGCATTACATTCCCTCTGAAATTGAGGTTTTGAGTTCTTGCTCTGGGAACACCTTTCCTACCATTCTCATTAGGGACAAAACACTCAACAACAAACTTATTTGAAAAATAAATAAATAAGGGTAAGGTTCTAGCCATGGGTCAATGCATTACATCCGAGGAGCAAAAGCGAAAAAATGAGTTGCTACCTGAAAACAAGGTCTTGAGAAACAGCTTGGCTGAGAAGCCATTTTCATTTCTTAAATTCTCTCTGAAATGAAAGTAAGATTTCATCAGTGTTCAAAATAGTACTTGAGTAAGGTGGAATCAAGGGTAGCCTGCTGGCTGGCAGCCCCAGGTCAATCTGGGTACAATCCCTATTAACTCCACCTCCCAACTCTCCTATCCACCCAAAAAGAAAAAAATAGTAATTTCCTTGTCCCCCCCCCCCCCCCAAAAAAAAAGTGATGTTAAAATTCTCTGCAAATTAAACTAGCTTTTGTGAACTGCTAGTGTCTTGGTCATTTGATTTTGGGTTAAATTATAGTGAGCATTGTTTTAATTTGTGCAGGGTGGTAGAAGAAATTGGGTTGAAATTGTTGGAGCATTCTTCACTAGTAATGCCAGTCTTATTGTTGCTTTCAAAAGACAGTGATCCTGTTGTCTCTCGGCAATCTATTGTCAGTTGCATGAAATTCTTATGCACTGCACTTGACAAGATGGCTCTGCAGGTATTTCTTTGTTAACCTGATTTAATTGGGAAATGCCACATGTCAAATACTTTACAAAAGTGAAATTTAGAGATGCCACCTTACCTTTGTAAAAATTCTTGTGTTTTGCTACTGTCAATGCTTCTGTATAAAATGATTATACAAATAATGATATATTCAAGTAACACTCCAATGTTAGAAAACAGCATGAAGGTATGATGTTTTCACATATTGAAGTGTTTTTGAGATCGGTAGAGCATAAAATATGAAGGTTGACTCTGGATTTAGTGATTATTCTATCATGTTGGGGTTTTAATTCCTCTCTACGAATGCTAAAGGCTGTTGTTCATAAGCTTCAAGCATGCTTTTGGGAATGCTGCAAATTGCCCTTTAGTGGTGCAATAGGTACCGATTTTGCTAACCCCCATGTAACACACACGATGTGCCGGATTCTGATTCAAAGAGTTGACTCTTTGTAAATGATGGAATTTCTTTGAGGAATGCTTACTTGGTCACATGTTACTGCACCGTGAATTTGGTAATTAGGGGTGGCATTCTTGCTAATTTCTTTATAACTACCTCTATTGTATTGTTTAGTAAGCTCTTCTATTCTTTTGTATTTCACTTTTTCTATTGAGTTGTTAATTGTTTGTCTGCTTTTCCCTTGTTTCCATCCATTCTCAGTTTTATACTATGACCAAGCATTGCGAGGGTTGTCTGCTTTCTGATATGTCTGCTCTGGAAGTTCTGATCTGTATTTTGTCGTTTTGTTGGCTGATTAGAGACTATGATGCTGTATCTTGATTAATGTAGTTTCATAAGCATGGTAAAGTTGAGAGATGGGCTGAAGAGATCTGGACATGGATGCTTAGATTCAAAGATGCAATGTATTCTTTTTTATTTGAGGTAATCATACTTCTGTTCTCTGATGGAATCAGTCCCCCGATAATGTGAGTCAAAATGTATTTGTTTGCAGAACTTTCTCCCCCTGGGTAATTCTAGAACTAGAAATTTATTCTGAAGCCTATTTTGATGGGTTTGTTTACTCTGTTATCTGGGTCGGTTTGACATGGAACCTTAGGTAGCGAAAAAGGGTCCGAAAGTTTTTAAAGCAAGACCAGTTTCTTACTGCCTCTTATGTTGATAACCCTACTTTAAGAGGCTTTTTATGAGATGCTTGGTACTTTTAGAGACTCTCCTAAGAGGCTTCATAAATATGGAAAAATAAACACCTTTACTACTTTTTTGTCGAATCTCGAAGTTCTAAAAGAAATAATTTCTATTTTATTAATATTTCAAACATTGGATATAAATGCCTGATGCATTCCTTTTGTCATGCCTAAGGTTTATCAATATTTCCATTGTGGGATATTGGGTTTGTGCAAGCTCATGACACTTTGTATGCAAGCATTTAAATGTTGTTTAGGAAAAAAGATATATTGAAATCTTGAGCGTGTGTATATATTCCAATATATATTGAAATGCTGATGTTGCATTGAATAAGTTTTTTATTAGAGCAATTTATGGAAATGACATGAGAATATAATTGTTGTAAATTTAACCGATTCAGAACAAAAACTTGAAAATCATTAAAAGAAGAATATATCTAAAATAAATGGGGAAAGACCTTCAATTTTCATTGTTATATATCCCGACATATTCCGATATTTTGTGAACTATTGGAATATACCATGATAGAATGTAATATATCCTATTTTTTTTCTTACACCTACTCAATACATAATTTCTATCCTATATCATTTCACATTATTAAAATCAGATAATTTCACAAGGTTTTGCTTGAATTTATTCCTTGCTGCTTGTCAAATCTTATCTGCCCTGAAGTAGGAAACTGTATGTTTTTCTAACGGACACTTGATGCACAAACTTTGGTTACTCTTGTCTCAAACTTTGGTGGTTTGTAATGCATTTTGATATGAAGTTTTCTCCTTCCATCATAAACCATTCTAGTTATTGGGTTGTTTTCATAAATTCACAACTTTTCTGAAATTTGTACAGACTTGTAAGTTTACCTTACACTTGCGATGTAACTCGCACATGCTTCAATTAATTTTGTACATCTGTAGATCGCATGACTTGCACTTAATGAGTTCCCTAAGGGCAAGAATTCTTGTCAAGGGCTATTTTAGGGAAGTGATTGCCCATTTTATGTGAATAAATTACCTTTTTGAAATTTGATTTGTAATCTTATTAGAACGCATGAAATGAAAATTTCATAATTTGTTGCACCTTCGTTTGGTCACATGACCATAAAAGAAGTGCTTAATTAGTGAAAAGAAAATACCCTCATATGGTCACATGACCATTAAGTTTGAGATCAGCTGTATTGTGATGTTGCAAACCAAGGATAGCTTCAGACATTTCATTTACATTGTTAGAAAGCCTGGTTGATGTCTGAAAAAAGGATGACAAAAAATTAAGGTCATTTTCTGGAGAATATCCGTTTAATTTTATTTTCATATTTCATGTGTGAGATCAATTATACATTAAATGATTCTGGTGAATGTAATTGGTCTTCACCAATTCTCAAGTTTTGGCAGTTGGCCAAGTTGATTCTTGCTTCAGAATTCTGCTGAAATGTTAGTAGTCTTCACCAATTCTCAAGTTTTTGGGTTCAAGCCAAGTTGATTATTTCTTTAGGATTCTGACTCAGTATTATTTAGTAGTTCTTGAGTTTTGAATTGTGTTGACTGACAAGAACTTTGCTTGTACTGTACTTGGTCTTATAGCCTGTTTCTGTTGGGATGAAGTTACTGGCCCTGCAGTACTTGGAAATTTACATTTTGCTATTGACACCAGACATGAATGATTCTGATAAATTTACTTCAGGAGGTAATGTATTCAGACTAAATTTTTTGTGCATAGATTTCATATCATGTGATCATTTGTCATCTCTATTTCCTATGTCCTTATTTCAGCACATTTACTGGAAAAAGTGTTCTGTTACTTAGGCCAGCTCCTTCGGTAGAGTCTAAAGCTGATAATATGTCCTTGTCTAGTGAAGTAGCTGGAGTGGAAATACAGTTGGTGATTTGCATAGATCAGTATGTCTTCAAAGGTTGAAACATATTCGAATCACCTTTTTAATAGAATTGCTAATGATCAAATCAATAAGGATTATGATTAGGAATTGTTGATCGCCTTTCTTTGAGGAAGAAGTGAAACATAATAAACTTTGATTAGGGGCAGATAAAGATCCTTTTCAAGTTCAAGATCTGGCTTGTAAATGATATTTCTCTCAAGATAAAAGAAAAGAGAGCTACTGCAGCCGGTTTACCAAATGAGGATCCCTAAGCGCTGAGATCAAACAATCTGATTGCTGTGAATAACTATCTTCCAAAGCATTTTGAAACGTGCTGAAAGCTGAATTTATTGGGAATTCATCATAATTTTCTGTAGAGATTCCGAACTAATGAAACTCTTGCTTCGTTGCATAGCTCTCATAATGTAGTTTTGATTGAAGGGCATGTGTAATATGTTTTGATTGTTAAATTGTATGGTTTAACCTGTGTTGATAGAGATTAAGTGCTAAAAGATAAATAAGTAGTTCAGAACAAGGGTTCTGCTGATCTTAAATAATCACCCATGGGTGATCAAGGCCTTGTTCTCTTTCCTTTGATTATGTAATCTCAGCACTGTGATTATATAATCTCGAGACAATTTTTTTTTTTCTGATTTTTTTTAAACAACTTATTATACACCTCTTGGTAAAACTATTTTTCGAGAGCTTTGCAATAGAAGAAGTTATGATGAAATTAGAACTTTTGATACATTTCTTATTTATTTAAGAGATTTTTTTCTCTCAGCAGGCTTGATTATCTAATCTCGATGATTATTTTATTTAAGAAGCAAGAAAAAGTCGTAAATAGTCTCCCAAAATGAGAACAGGGCCTTAGTGTACATGCTATATTTTAATGTGGTTTATTGGATTTATTTACATTGATTTATGTTCGTCTTGACCTGCGTTATCCCTTTTTGTTCAACTTATATTGTTAATACTACATTCTTTTGGGGTGAAGTACTGCTACTGTTGGTGCTATTAATGCCTTAATTGTCAACACTTTTGTTTCAAAATAATATTACCTTCAAATGAGTCTATTATGTTTCATTCCACTATACTTCAATTGTATGTTCTGCAAGTTAATTTATCTGATTTCTTGTTTGACTATGGCTATGGCAGGAAAAGAACATGCTTTTAATATCTCAATGCTTTTTAATGGTCATCCATTTTTGGATCCGGTAGTGCTCAAAGCTGAATCAAATAAGTTCCTCTTCACTTTGCTTGACTTGTTGCGATCAAAGAATAGTCTTCCTGGTCCTTTGACAATTTGTGTTGTCAACTGGTGAGTTGTTGCAACTTTTGGTAACTTTCTTGTGGTTGTCCGTTCTTGTTTGCCAATTATCAAGTTATATGTAATATGTTAACCGATCTAGTCAACGGTTTATGTATGATGCACTCCTCTTCAAGGCCAGGCACACAATTTTTCAGATACAGATTGAATTTTATTTAATAATGAGATTAGATTTGACCAAGCTTTTCCTAAGTAAAATTGGCAAAAATTTTGAACACTTGAAGAATTGAATTGTCTAAGACATATTTCAACACAAATCCACAATTATATGATAAAACCTTGCGATCGAAGAACTAGGTAAAATCAGCTGCAACTTAAGCAAACCATATTATAAAGAAAAATTGCTAATCGAAAGCAAAAGCCAACTGTTGTGGGAGAAGGAAGAAGAGGACTCATGGAAACAACCGGGAAAATAACAAAGTAGTGGGAATGACAGGGAAAACAGAGCAGCAGAACAAAAAGAAAAAAAAAAAGCTGAGACAGTGGGGGAGAGGGGGCTGCAAGGAGGGGGGAGATAGTTTTTTTTTTCAAGAAGCTAGAAGGCTTGATAGACTGATTTGGCTATTCAAAATGACCAATGAATATCAAGAGAAGATGACATTTATTGTAGGCATTTTGATAAAAGGATTTATTGAGGACGAAAAATTTCTGAACCTACAAGGGGGCAATTTAATGTTATGTGCAGAAATAGTTGAGACCTATAATAGTGTATGTCAGGATTTTTTTGTTTTTTGAACTCTCTCTTGGAAAGTGCAATTGACTCAAGTTTGAACATTTTACAGAAGTTAGTGAAGGTGCGTATGATGATTTAACTGATGTTGATATGCTACCATTAGCTCTTCCATAAAAAAGGAAAAAAAAATATATAGCTCTCTGACAGATCATGCTATTGTCACACTTGAGAGTATGTATGAACTGTTGAATTGAGAGCAGAAGCAGTTACAGTAAAAAGCTTCCGGACAGAGTTCAAGAACAAAAAAGGAAGGGAAACTGATCTTTCTGAAGTCCTAGACAGAAAAAGTTGTCTTGGGATTCTGGGCTTGGCTATCCTTTCTCGGTCAATGACTTGGGTTCAATTGCCACCAACATCCACTCCCCATCTTATCTATCAAAATGAAGGGAAAAAAAAAACCTTAAATCCGATTGTTTATTCGGGATCTTCTTGGAGCAGGAATTCTGCAGTCATTTAGTCATTATATGTGAATGATGAACGCTTCATCAGATTTTGGTAAAGGCATTTCAGCTGGCAGGTTTTTCATCATTTGAAGTCAAAATTTCTTTCAATGCGCCATTCAATAATAGTAAACAAAACTACATCTGGTTTTGTTATGCATTAGAGCTACCATTGTGCATTCTGATAGTTTTCTGCATGCTTTAAAGCTGCAGCTGATATGAGATTTATATATAGGAGCTTAAACATGGTCGAAATACCCTGTTTACTGATCACTAACCTCTTACCTCACCCAGTTGTTGGGCTAGTCATAGAGCCGTGAGTGACACTGTGGTTTTCATATTGACACTAGTCATCATTCCCTGGAAGGGAGGCACTACATGAGACCTCATGATGGTATATTTCAGGTTCATTTAGATAATGAAGATTAGATTCTAGGTTATGTTTCAATTGGGGTTTTGGTTGCCTCCTTTGCATTGAGTGAATGAATCTCCATAATTACAACTTTTAAAAATTTTTGCTAATGGTTCCATAAATTTGTTGATTTATTTCCTATTGGTTTATTTTGTTATGCGTGTTTAGTTTGGGGGAGCTGATTTCTCAACAACACCTTAGTTCTAAAGTATGGATTAGAGAGAATCGACTTCTCTGAAGTACTCTTTTTTATGTATCTCTGAAATGTTATTATGTGGTACAGGCGGAGTAAAATCTTATGGAAAATGAATTGGGAAGTTCAAAAATAAAGATATTGCATGGTTTCTGGATGCGGCATGCTTCTTTGGGATCTGAATATTTTCATTGATGAGTTGGTATTTTTGTTAGGAATTCATGTCTACTTGACTACCTTCTTGGGTGTAAGGTTTGAGGATGAACTTGGGTCAGATGAATGGCTCAGACATATGTTTTGTCCAAATTTTGAAAAAAGAAAAGAACTGGGCATGCTGTGGAGTTGTTACCACCATGGGTTGCAACTTACATGTCTCTTGAGTTTGATTTTGAACTTCTTTAAACCCTTAGCAACAGCAATTGTTTTAGGCGTCTTATCTCTTCTACTGTCCAGCGCTTTTCCTCTTTTTCATTGCTAATTTCATGTGTTCTCCACCAGTCACTGAAATTTCACTGGGGTTTTGGCATGAAGAAAGATGAAAATGATAGTCTGCCTGTTGTAAGTATTTTTGGACCCTTGTTCATGGATCAGATGAGATCTTATACAATGTGCAGACCAGCTCACCGACTAGGGCCAACAATTTTGATAGGTTTGTTAGAAATCTGAAGCCTTTGTGAAACTTTATCTACCCAATCTGGAAACTAATTGATTTTTAACTGAGGCAAATGCCTTATCTTGTATTCTGAAATTTTCGGCTGTTGCATGCATGCACTATTTGTGGAGCTTATGGGCTTGCTGTTGTCCACTGATCTGGAATTATTGTTTTGGTGGCTTGTCAGTGTTCATTTCTTATTTTCATGCCATACTCTAGTAGACTTTATTTCGGTAAAATTCTGAGCCCAGTTTTTGTCAATTTAAGCTGCTACCTTGAGTGTCCTTGACCAGCCTTTTAATCATCCTTTACTATATCCCTGAATTTATTGCCTTAAATGTTTGATATTTTCAGGATTTGCCTAGTAGATTATAACATATGGCCATTCACAGATGTACATATATAAGAATTGTTGACTTCAAATAAGCTGTCTACAATTACATACCAGGGTCGTCCTGGGTTGTAAAATAAATTGATCTTGCTTGAAAAGATGGCTCAGTCAACAATTGTAAGAATGCTTTCTCATGTTCTCTCTTCTACACATTCAAATAAGCACAAAATGAAAAAGGGTGCAGGGAAGATGTTAATCAGAACTATCCTGCTTTCATCTGTCTTCTGCAGGATGCATAAGATTGCTGACCTTCCAACTGTCTTCCCTCCACATTTTCCACGATTAGAAAACCAAAGATGACTTCGTAGCTAATCAACTCCCCTCAGCAAAGAAACATCAATCTAATTGATATGATCACTGAAAGGGCAAGGCCAAGGGTTATCCAAAAAATGGCAAGAATCAGACGAAGCTCAAAAGTTCCACTAGCAACCTAATCATCTCTTCTGAAGGGGAGGCATATCTTACAATATTAAACTGAAACTAGAGCCATGCATGAAACTCCTCAACTCCACAAAAGAAAGCAAACACAAAAGTTGAGTGCCCCAAATGGAGTATACCTTTTCACATGACTCATTTTTGAGATTTTTACATAACTACCCTATGTTAGATGAAGAATCGGCAGGCGTGTCACCACAACTTGTATTAATGTGTTTGTGGGGTGTTTCGATTCGTTAGTTTTATCTTCTATCATTTATCCTTTTTGAGTGTTTTCCCCTCCTCCCCCTCTTCTTCTTCTTCTTTTAAAATTTCCTAGTTTGCATGAATTCAAATGGTTTTATAGTATTGGAGATCTTTCTGCATTGTTACTGTTTATGCTTCAGTGGTGCAGCTCTGTATGTGCTTTGATGATTTTGGGAACCTTGTATGGATTGTCTTCCATTTAATGCAGCAATATGGGTATGCATAAGCCCAACTAAGCCTTTTCCCCATGTGTGGGTCGGTTATAAGGATTGTTTGCCCTCATTCATCTCTATCATATGCCATCTCCTTTACCAGCTCCAAATAGGTAGGATCATGACTTGCAGTTTCCTTCCAACATTTATTCGATTCACTGTACTTTTATAAAAAGCCTCTGCCATCTATTCAAATCTCTTCAAAGGCGCACAAGCTAGACTTCGGTTCACTTGACATAACCAAACCACCTCAAATGTGTCTTGCATTTGGTTGTCCATTTGGTGCTATTCTAACTCCTTCGGACATCATCACTAGGAATCTTAGATATAAATTTAAATATAAACACACACACATCTTTCTGTGTATACTAAGATATCTTTCTGTGGGATCAAAGTCTTCTTTTGTTTAGATCTAATCTGGGCTCTTGAAAGCTCATGCATCTGTGTGTGTGTATGTCCATGCATTGTCTTTGTCTGTCTAGCTCTAAGGCTTGCCCTTATAACTAATGGAAATGTAGTGGGTAGTTGCTCCACAGTAGTTCCATGTATTATGGAAAAAGATTTTATTGCCTTCATATAGTTCGACTTCTTGGTCTAAGGAGCTAACATTGCAGTTGTCCTCTTCTTGAGTACGTGACTAGTGAGGAATTGCCGTGAATATTTGTTATGCTTGTTTTTAGGTTCATTAGGATTCTTACTCGTTGGAACTTTCAGTCCCATTTGTTATGCAATTTCCCTCTCAATGCTGTTAATTTGTCTGACTTTTTGCTCTATTTTGCTTTGTCGTTCTTCTGAAGTTTGTTTTGCATATAGATCTTAATGGACGCCATTCAACTTTTCTGCTTCACTCTCTTTTGTGTATAGGTTTTCTTTATACTATTCTCTATCTGTGTTTATATTTCTATATTGGTCTGTACTATTTAGAAAAAAATATTTATGAAATATATCTTTGCATCAAATGGCATTTTTCCATTCTAACTTGCGTGGACATTTAATATTGATCCAAAGTGTAACTTATCTATCATAAATAAAAAGAATTGGTAAGCAATAATCAGGAGGCTGACCATGATCTTTCTTGCATATTGGATACATGAAAGAATGTAGATGGCTTCAATGATCATAAGTTTTTCTTCACTTTATCATCAGAATGGGCAAGAAATCTTATCAGTAGGTCTTCTATAAGGTAGATGTTCATATGGCAAAACAGTCCATGCATTGCTAGAAGTATTCGTACAAACTACTATGTAAGTGATTCAGTGTTTCTTTACATCCTAGGAGGGGGGAGTGAATTTTTGGCTCAATTTCCCGATGAAGATATCCTCATCTATGGACCAATTTGTTTTTTTTCTTTTCTTTTTCAAGATTGGTCTCCCAGCATTTGTTGTTTTCTTTATACCTCCTTAACCTCAATCATATTAATTTGGCGTAATCCTGCTCAACAATGATGCAGAATCCTGAAACATAGTTGAAGTTGGCGTTGCATAGATATGAAGAAGCAATTGAAATTAGAAATCTCATAGTTGGTGTGGCATAATAAGAAAAAATACTTGAGATTTACACAATGTCAAGGTGACACTATGAGTTATATCCTTTCCATCTCCATATAGAAATAGAACCAACTGATCCTAAAGAGGTTAAGAAGCTCTAAACACCATTACTATACTATCTTAATGACTTGGATCCTGTCCTTCGAGCTATTGAAATGAATGAACTGATATTAGTTTGAAGGTCAAATATATCTTGGTAAGTTTACTCAGCTGGTTAATCGCTGTAATAAAGAAATTTTCAACTTGATGAAATCTGGCTTTCTGTTCCAGTTCTGATTATCATATTTGCTAGTTTCTGTGAGAATTATATGTTGATTCCTTTCTCTTGTTCTCCATTTTTTTTTTTTATCAAAGACGTGTATTTTGGTTTGCAGAGTTCCACCTCTTGAACTGTATTGTCTTATCTGAATGTGTCCACGTCAGTATCATGTTGTTAATGTGCTTTGCTTAGAGATCAGTATCCCTGCTTGTAGATATATTTTCAAATTCTTTTGATTGATAAAACATTTTTTGCCTTCTTAACAACAATTAATCTGACTTGCAGTTTGGCAGCGATTGCTAGGAAGAGGCCCCAGCACTATGATACAGTGTTTTCCGCACTGCTTGATTTCACTTCAAACTTTGAAACAGTGAGGGTTCACACTGCTAGTGTACTGTATTCTTTAAGGACTGCCTTCTTGGGATTTCTAAGGTGTACACATCCAGCAATTGTTGAGGTACTTCTTCTACCTTTTCAGCGGTTATTATCTTGAGAAGATGGATAACATAACTGTTGCTTCTACTAATATAACCTAATCTCTGATTCAAAGCACTATTGAATATTTTCTGATTGTTTGTTTAATGAACATTTTTTTTAATTTTGGAATTTGATGATGAATACTAAAGGTAGAAGAGTGGTCCCATAGGGGGGTCACCCACATTTATAGCAAATGACGTTAGCCAACACAAATGGAAAAGCTGGATTACGGACTAAAGAACATAAAAATCAAATCATTTAAATATATTTTATCAACTTAATCAAAATTGTCAAAGTTACTCGATTATGACCTGAGAATTATGGGTTCAAACCAAGGAATTTTCACTACAATGAGGATTAAGATGTGTACATCTAGTCGTCTCTAAAGCTTAATATATGGGAGCCGTGTTCGTTGGGCTGCCTTTTTAATCAAGAAAACATATGCACTATCCACTTGTAGGCTTTGCACATAAAGCACGTGCAAATTTGAATGATTTTCCTCCTAAAAGGTTCTTCCATTTCTTTGTCACCAACCACAGCAAATACCAAATAGGCCATTTTCCAAACAGCAGTTTGCATTTCAATCTGTGCTTCAATTGGCAGGAGACTCCATGTCCTTCCGTGACGTGGGAAAACTCTCTGATAGCTTTTGTCTGGAAAGGAAAGAATTCACTGTCTGGATCTTGCATAGAGTGGAAAAACAAAAATAATTTTCCATGCCACTAGGCACCCTTTTGCAACTTGTTGCCATAGAAATGCAGAAAACTTGTTAAATGTGTATAATTTTCTGGTAAATTCTCTATTTATATCTAACATCAGATGTTTTTAATGTTGCGCAAATATATTTATTTTCTTTTCAAACATTTTGTCACTTTACTTACATTTTAGCCTTTTAGGTCATTCATTGATTAATAAAAATGGGGAAGTGTCTATATTCCATGCTTGTTGCACCATATCTCAGCCTTTTGCAGTCAAGGGTGTGATATGCTGATGATATGCAGGCATTTGAACTCCTACCTTAAAAGGTTTCTTTGCTTTGAATTCAGTCCAGGGAGATATTGCTAAGAGCTCTGCGAGCAATGAATGCTGGTGATGCAGCTGATCAAGTTCTTCGACAAGTTGATAAAATGATGAAAAACAATGAACGTGCTTCACGCAATTCTCAAATTATCAAGGTATTCTCTTGGTCTCTCTTTAGTAAATCTTGGAATATTGTCTCACAATTGATGGTGCATGGAGACATAATATGTGATTTTCCTCTTCAAGGAGTCAGCTGTTTGTGGTTTTTGAAAGAATCTTCAGAATCTTCTGTCTATTTGTCCTTTGATATTCAGAATCTTCAAACAAAGCCTCCCCATGCCCCACAATGTACGAGCCTCGTTTATTGAGCTGTCCTTTCTAATGTTTGACCTTTGTTCTTCAATCTAATGTGTTTCTTACTTGGGTTTGTTGAGGATGAGATTCGTTTGTTGGGAGTGGTCCCGTTCGACCTTCATTATTAAATCTAATGTCTCTCTTTCTTTGGTTTGCTGAGGATGAGACTCGTTGGTTGGGAGTGATCCTGTGCGATTTCTGGTTTTTGAGGGGTTTACAGGAAGCTTCTCATTGATATGCACTCAATGGGCATCTAAGCACTTTTTCCTCCAGTCATAGTAGTGAAATTAGGTCCTGGCAATTGATTATAAATTGGTGGAACTGGTGAAATTGATTGTCAAAAGTTTGTTCACTCAGGCATCACAGTTGGGGGGCATGCTGCGTTCTTAATGTAGATAATGTGTATGTACGTCATGTAGGCATGATGGTAGTGGACTGCTGAAACTAGTGAGGATTTTACCGGCCTTCAAATATGTTTCACTTAAGGGGATTGCTCGGCAGTACATAAATAGAGGTTCAAAAATGTTTGTGCTCTCCAAGAAAATAAACCCTGAAAGTATGCTTTTATTAACTCGGAATTTGCTGGAATGAAATGATAAAGTCCACTAGGTCTGCTAGGCTTTTCTTTGTGTTGCAACCTCGGGTCATGGTGCTTCAACTAAAACACAATCACTAGGAGTTTTCACCTCCTCTATTGTGGACTCTTAAGAATATGAGGAATTTGTTTATGTTTCTCAAGGTTGCTTAAGCAAGAAAAGGTGCCATGATGTTGGAATGAGTGGTGCTGAGGATATTTCTGAG
Organism: Nepenthes mirabilis; assembly: GCA_025585075.1. NCBI lineage: Eukaryota > Viridiplantae > Streptophyta > Magnoliopsida > Caryophyllales > Nepenthaceae > Nepenthes > Nepenthes mirabilis. The sequence continues at coordinate 17,417 of JAODPA010115366.1, forward strand.
ATTTAAGCCATTAGTTTATTTCATTATATTTGTTATATATGTTGTCATGTCTTAGAGATTTTTAAAATTCTGTTATTTTGATAGTATCTAGGATGCATATAAAAATTTATATTATTTTTTATTATTTCATTATTTTAGGTCATTGTTAATTAGGAAGTTATTTTTTTTCCTTGTTAATCTAGTATTAGGATGTCTCTTCATGTTCCTTGTTGTCCTTATCTTCTTCATTCCCCCCTTTACCTCTATCTCTTCTTCTTCCCTTTTTTATTTTCCGTTCTCTGCATCAAATTTTGTCTTGGAGTTGGAATCCTAATTTTTTGAAAGTTTTTAATTTTCAAAAATCTACAGCTTGTTTGCAATTGTATATACTTACCCAAAAAAATTGTTTGCAATTGTACAAACAGCCTACCACCTTCGCCGAACAGACACCAACAATCACCAAGTTGCTGGCCACCATTTTTATTTCCTACAATGAGTCGGCAACGATAACTATTTCCAATGCCACTGGTGTTTCCCCAACTAACCGCACAATCAAACTGTTATAGACAACTTGAGAGTGATGAGGACTTAGCCCTCGAAGGAGAAACCAAATTCCAGGTAGATGTGGAAAATACCTTAATGGGCCTATAAACCCCTTTTGTGATGAGGGTCTGATTCATATTTGCTTTTTAGTTGCATTTGGTCTATTTATGTAAGGATACGCTTGTTAGTTATCCTTCATTAAGAGTAATTGGGTAATTAGGTGCCATAAGGGTTTATTAGGTTAACAAAGCCAACCATAGGCTCATTAGGAAACATTTTTTGGAAAGAATTGTGAACACTTTTGTGGCCTTTTGAACTAGGGACCAGGCAGGGTATTATTAATCGATATTCTTATATTTTGTTATGAGATTCGTTGGGGCTGATTGAAAGTGAGTATGTGATTCCTCTTCTAATGTTGGTTAGATTTTCTTTTTTTTCTATTGAATTATAATCGTATGATTGTGGTATCTTTTGTTGTGTTGGTTTCTGTATAGGAAATGGTGGTGTAGAATTGGTTGAAATTGAGTTGTTGGGTTTTTCCTCCTGTTAATCACTTCTTCTCTCCTATCTCTGTTATCTACTTCACCTCCCGTTTCCTTCTATCACTTCTTCTCCCTTGTCTCTGTTATCTACTCCATTATCCCCTTTCCCCGTCTCTCCTTCATATCTCTATTTTTCCTTTCCTTGGATCAAGTGGTATTATGTTGTACAAGCCAACCATGAAGTTCTGGTTATAGATTATGTGTGGCAGTGGTGTAGTTTGATAACTCTGTAGAGCTATTTATTCCAAAGATAAGATGCAGAAACTGAACTGACATGGATTATATGCAGCTAGGGAATGAAAGCAGGAGAGATCTCACAGGTGTCGTGATAGAATTTGACTTGCTAGGTTGGGTAGGTTAAGTTGCAGAATTAAAAGACATCCTGGTAAAAGCTTTCCAGGATTTCTAGGAGATAGGGGAGATGTGGACAACTGAAAATAGGGTACAAATAAGGGGTGGTTAATTGAAAAATAAATGAAGCATTGGTTTTATGAAACACCAAAGAAAACTGGTAGTTAAGAAAAAAAAAATTGTAATATTTTGATGCGTACTTTCATTTCTTTGTCATCTTTTTTTCTAATTAATATCCCCATGATTGTCTTAACAAATATAAAGTAAGAGTTCTCTCTATGTAATTTTTGCTTATTCTCATGTTGGAGTTATTTCTTGATAAGAAATTTCCTACTGCTGACAAACATACTGTTTGTGCCTGGCTTTTAATTTTGCATTATCAGGATGATCAGCCATTGAGCCTGCAGCTTCTTTCAGGGGATGTGAGGAAGAGGGCAGCACAACAGGATGATGAAGAACCAACTAATGGGCCAGAGATGGGCCCTAAACGACTTCGTTACAGTTCTAATGACCAATCTGCCCAGGCTCTTGCAATAAACGGCCTTGATCATCCAACCAGCAATGGATTTTCTGCTGAAGTCCCATTGTTGAATAGCAATTTGGACCCTGTAGAACAGATGATTGCTATGATTGGTGCTTTACTGGCTGAAGGGGAAAGGGGTGCTGAATCACTTGAACTTCTAATTTCTCAAATCCATCCTGATCTTTTGGCCGATATTGTTATCACCACTATGAAGCACTTGCCTAAGACCCTTCCAAATCTGAAAATAGGGAGCTCGCCTGTAAATGTACAACATAGTTCTTCCATTGATGCTGCAGAGGCTGTAGCTTCAGATGCTGTAGCGTCTGTCCAAGCTCCTCTTTCCACCACCCAAGGCTCCTTATCTTCTGCAAGTGCAGTCAATGCACCATTGCCTGATATAACCACTTCCACAAATCTCACCGCAGATTCTAAACGTGACCCCCGAAGGGTAAGGTTGATTAACTTTACATGTCTTCAGTCATTATTTGTGTTTAACCATGTATTTCACATCACTCAAAAATCAAAAACTTCTAGGTTCTTCATTTGTTTGTCTCTTTAACTTGATCAGTTTATATGCCTTTCTACAGGACCCTCGCCGTCTGGATCCACGGCGTGCTGTGGTATCTGTTGAAGCACCATCTCAACCTCTTTCAGAGGAGACCACCTCTTCCCAATCTGGAATTGATGGTCCTGTTTCTGGTAGTAAGCCTATTTCAGTCCCAGTGACAAGTGATGAGATTGTCCCTACATCTTCAGTGTCTGCGGTGGAAGTTGATGGGAAGATTATGAGTTCACTGGTTTCTGAAACTGATCAAACAATGCTGAAAGAGGATGTAGAGGATGGAATCAAGGAGATTTCAACTAGTCCAGATATTGGTGTGACTACAGATGATACAAATTCCTCTGATCATGTGGTTGATAAGAAACCAGTTGCACCAATATCGTCAGATATTGCAACAACAGATGCAGCAGATGCACCATTCTCAATGGATTCTGATGAACACTCTCCAGTCATTTCAAACACATCTGCAACTCAAGAGATCTGTGAGGACTTACCACAAATCCCATCATACATTGAGCTGTCCGGTGAACATCAAGAAGCTGTGAAAGAATTGGCAGTAGAGCAAATTCTCAGATCTTATAAGCATTTACGTAGTAAAGATTCTTTGCACACAAGGATTGCATTAGTCGCTCGATTGGTTTCACAGGTAGGGAGACTGACTGTTAGTTGGTTCCCCTTTGTCACTGATAGATTTTCATAATTTGTTGCAATTGTTGATTTTTTTTTCTCCTTAGAGCTGATTGATTGACAGTACTTACGACAATAGTGAAAGAACAAAGTTCATTTGCCACCATTCATGGGCTTAAAGTACATGTGGTGGTTTGTTTACCATGTAAAGTCATAATCTAGGAGATGACATTTGGGAACATTGAAGTGATTAGGTTTGATGAATCAAATCGTTTGTAATTCTGTACATACCTCAGTTTGGATCGTCATCAATTTCTAATGGTTTTATTGGATTTACAATTATTGCTGGATGTACATCAAATTTTTATGGGTGGGACTTACCTTTTCCACTGTAATGCTTCAAACTGTAGTCAATATGCCCCTCTTATGACTTTGATTTGCTAATCGCCATATATTTTGCATTATGCCATTGGCTTTTAACAAAGTTATCCCCGAGGAGTATTTTCTTTGATATTTAAATTGGTTGAAGTAATTAGAGGAATTGCATGATCATGTTTTCTATTTTGAACAGATTGATGCTGATGGTCATGTGGCATTGTTGTTGCAAAAAGATATTATTTTGGATTACCAAAACCAACAGGTTTGAGCGCCTTGTTTCTCACAAATTATTGTTTGTTTCACACTTAAATCTTTAGCTTATTTTTTATTAAAGGGCTATACATGACAGTCGTGAGGTTTGGGAGGTTTTTACCCTAGTGGTTTACTGGGTGGAATGATATTATATGAGATTTTTTGTTTGAAATTTAATTTACTCCTAAAAAAATTGTTATCAATACTCTCCATTTTCACTTTTCGTATTCATGGTAGAAGAACCTGGAAGTCATTAAGGGGCTTTCGCTTGATCCAAGGACAGTTACTATGGACAGGAAAGTACTATGCTGAATCCTCCATAGAAAAAGGAGGGAGCAGAGGACTACCTTACAATTGGTTTTTTTGTGTAGCTATGTATAAAGTCCCAACTGGTCTGAGAATTAGTTTATTACAATCCAGCTGTCTCCAAAATTCTATTGTCATGCATGTTCTAGTGCATCATTGTAGGGCCAATGGGCATCTTCCACTTCTCTTTTTTTGTTTCTAGCACTTATTTGTGCAGTAAATTTTTTCACTGTTTCTCTTATCTTGTTTTGCATGGACACAAAATTCAATTCATTGGTATGAATGAGTAGTGTAAATAGACATCACTGATAGCCCCTGTGCATGCATAACGGCACCAGAGAAGAACAAGGTCTAGAAGAATCAATTTTGCTGATTTCATACCCAAATTTCACAATTACTGTACCAAACCCAAATCAGTCATTCTGCAGAAGATTACATCCTATTTAATCCATCCTATCAGAACAACAGAGGGTAGGAACCAATGACAATACAAGGGAAAAGCGAACGGAATATGAGGCTCTTACCCTTTAAAGAAGAGAGTCATTCCTACTTAACCAGTGATCTTGGACACTTAATCCAGGCGTAAATGGTTTAAATGATATCGTCATGGCTGAAATTATGATATCGATCGCGGTCGTATTGGTGTTGGCCCATCGGGTGATACCTATCGGATACAATTCTTTTGGGGGAATTGGATTTTGAGGGGAAAATATTGGCTGATATATCATAACACATTGCCAATATGGAGACATAGCATGGTATTAGGAATTATCTGTATCGAGCAGCCTACACTATTATATATTGGCCGATATTTTTGTATTTTGACTGAAATTGTATTCCATGATATCACCATAAGGATGCCGTAGTTGTTATCCTATCCTGATGCTAATTGCTTTCTTGCTCTGAACCATAAACGGAAATAAGTTGAATATTCACCTCAAACTCAAAGACAATGAGTCTGGAAAAAGACCCTTGATTTTGGGATAACAGAATGCATGTGCTTTATGTGAAAAGTTTTTTGCCATTTGGATGCATTGGCTTTAAAATTGGAATTGTTTCTTGTACATGGGTTGTGCAGTCAAGTGGTCATGGTCATTGTCTTGGTTTCTGCTCACTGACCCATAAATTAGAGAGTGGGGTGTCCCATTTTTTCCTTGAAGAAATTGAAGAGACAATATCTATTCCTATTGGCATCATAATTACATTGACTGGCTTTGTGGAAGCTGGAAACTGGCAAGTATTAAGACGGTATTTTACGTCAGAATAGGAGTGCGCCTCAGAGTTTCTTGGCCTCTCTCTTTTCCACAGTGCATTGCTCAAACCTTCTGTAGGTCCTAGTGTGTGATGGATTAGATTGTCTGGGCAACATATGAAAGATAGGCTTGGCTGCTGACTGGATAGCTTTACATTTGTTAAAATAATCAAGGGTGAGGATCTGCTTCCGTTGCATTTTTGCTTCTCTCATATCTTTACCTGCTGCTTCAAGGACCTGTTTTGCTTGGTTTCATCTCCATGTTCCTTTCATCTTTGTTTCAAGTGCCAACTTTTGATGCTTGCCACACAAAGGTCTCAAAACATTGCATGATTGCATGACTTTGAGTGCTCTGAATGTACATTTTGAATGGTGAGCTGAATTTACATTTTGAATAATAAGCTTTAATGAGTCAACCTTTTGCAATTATATTTGATAACAGTTGCCTCCACACAATATTGTTATGTAGTGATTAATTTCTTTCATTTCTTTTTTTTTTGTCAGGGTCATGAGCTTGTAATGCATGTCCTATACCACCTGCACTCGTGCATGACTTCAGAAAGTGGCCAAATTCTCACGGCTGATGTATATGAGAAATTCCTTCTTGGAGTGGTAAGCACTTGTTTCCAGTCTATTCAGCTTAATTTTTTCGTGAGAAAGAGCTATTTTCACTTTTTATTGGTGTAGGCAAAAGCTCTGTTGGATACTTTTCCTGCTTCAGACAAGTCTTTTAGTAAGCTACTTGGTGAAGCTCCGATACTGCCCGAGTCAGTGCTGAAATTGTTGGGCAGTCTCTGCTGTTCTGATAGCTTTGATCAGCAAGGAAAAGATGTTTGTGATGGTGATCGTATCACTCAGGGCCTTGGGGCTGTATGGAGCTTGATTTTGGGGCGTCCAGTCGACCGTGAAGCCTGTCTAAATATAGCTTTGAAGGTAACTTGCCCATGGAATTATGAGGACAATCTATATATTTTAAGTCATAGCTGTCTTCACATGTAGTATAATTGTAACTTTGCTTCTAAAAAGTATGTTTTCAAGTGGAAGATGTCTAACTCTTCTACCCTAAAATATGAAGTGACTATATCCTCTGTTTCTTGGACATCTAATTTCTTGTAATTAATATCCTTCTTTCAATGTAAGTTATGGAAGTGGTGTGTTTATGGTTCCTCTTGTCAATTGCTGTGATGCGTTAATGCTGTAAGGATATTTTCCTCCAGATATCTATAAAAAAGATCGTCTCAGTACAAGAGGCTCCCACATTCTGCAATCTTATTGTTACGCCAAATCTGTCATCATGATTTAAATTCCAAATGTTTTAATTGTGGTTAAACTCAATTTCTGACTTTCGTTTTCTGTTATCTTGAATTGCATTTCAGTTCCTTCCGTTTAAGAGATTACTACAATATATATATATATATATTCTTGTAGCAGCAGGCTGAGGAGCCTTACATATCAATCATCTTTGCATTATTCCATCTTTTTCAGAGCCATGCAATCTAAATCCATCAAAATGCATTCTGAAATCTTTTTCCACGGGAAGGATGGGACTAAGTTGATTGGCCAAACACTTTTTGACAGACAGTGAATTGTTCAGAGTTTTACCTATATGTGGGATGAATAGTTAGTTTGTAGATAGGTCAATAAGTAGAATTTTCAAGATTATGTTTTTGCCTTTTTATTTTATTTTATTTTATTTTTTGGGGGTGGGGGTTGGATTAGAGAATTTGATTGCATACATATTTAATGGTACAAACTCCTCTCAGTGGAGATTATAGTAATATTAACATCTAAGCCTCAATGACAAGAAATTGCAATATCCAAGGTTCCTGATCCTACATTGGAGAACCATACCATGATCACCAAGAGCTTTAACTTCTAATCTTCTGCAAGTGACTCTTCTATGCTTTTTCATCCACAAATGGTAAACTGCTGCAGCATGGACTACTGTGACAGTGGTTGTATCTGGAGACTCTGGACAAGGAGCTATCACCTCTAAATGTTATACAAAACCATTCACACCGTTCTACCATGTTGTTGGACAAACTCAAGTTCATGACCTGCTGAGAGTAAGAACAATTAAAGAACAGGTGATCTCTGTCTTCATCATGCTACGTCCATGAACAGCTGAGTTATCTGTCTTCATCATGCTACATTCATAAATAGCTGACTGTGCTCATCTGCAATCCCATTTGATCAAGTCTTATGTTTGTTCGCAATCTGTCCCTTGCAGCAAACCATCAGATAATGGTTGTTTATCAATTGTTTGCCCCAAACAATTTTTGTTTTCTTTTGATGTACAATTGCTGAGTAATCACTGTTGGGGTGAAAGTACTCCTGGCTGTTCGGCAACCATTGACAACCCGAACGCACCAGCCCTACATGATCAACAAGCTCATCCCTAACCTTGAACTAGGACCTCCACAGCCAAGAACTGCAGACTTCCTATGATTTCCCAAATTATTCTCCTTTCCCAGTAATATGCACTGATTCAATGCCACTTCTCTTCTTTGATAGCCGCTGCCCATATTTTTGTTACATTGCTGAATATGTTTAATGCCCAGCCTCCATAATTGTTAGAATGACATGCATCTGAGCATTCTGAGTTCTGACAATGCTCTCTTCCTGGTGAGTGCAGCATCTGATCACAGAGATTCTATTGTGAGTTTCAGTTCATCAACCTCACAGTTCTGCAGTTAGAACATTGTTCCCAAATACAACAAAGACTGAAAGAACAATGTTTATTAGTTGGATCCTACCAGTATGTGTAAAAAATCTAGGCTAACAACTGATTCTGGATGGTATTTTGTGAATTAATGTTTTAAACAGCTACTGATGCTCTTTGGGAGGACAAAAGTACACTAAGTTACTTAATAGTCTTCTCCCATTATTCACTGCCCAATATATCTGCCAGTGCACCCCATTCGTTGAAATGCCACCAAAAATACATTTTTCTTCTGCAAATTTGCTTCCAAACTAGTAGCAGCTTAATGTGATCTAGGCATACTTTTAGAGATGCAAGGTAGAGGTCTCTACATTGTATTCCAATAAAAAGCAAAATATCATCCACAAAGCTTAAGAGTGTGTTAGGCTGCTTTTTACAAAATGGACGTATTATCATTAAATATTTGAAATTTCAAGCCAATAAGTCCATCACCAACACAAATAGATAAGGAGTGTAGATGAACATATCATTATCGGTATTAACCATGTTCATACCAGTATCAGATACATTGGACAATATATATTAGTATCAAGTATATTAAACGGAAAAGCATTTCTAAAAATCGTAAGCTGACAGGTCCATATTGGCTAACATATCCGTTATATCACCAAATATATCGGCCGATACGAAAATATATCGTAATTTTGTCACAGTATTAAGAAATATCAATATTGAGGGGCTTCGATATCGATATTTATCGGTTGATATGTTCATCCATGATAAGGAGAGAATCTCCTTGTCTTAGGTGTTCCTTGCCTTCAAAATACCTGAAAAAGCCGCATCGCCACAACTGAAAACCTTGTTGTAGAAAAACAGCACATGATCAATCTCCTGATATTTTTGGGGAACTTGTAAGAATCAGTATTTCTCCAACATTCTCCGGTCCACGTAAATCTTACTTTTTTTTAACATCTACTTTTATTATGCATCATGGTGGCATATGCTTCCTTCCATGGTCCTTAGCTAACTCATCATCAAGCCTGGCATTATGAAACTATATTCCTTGCATGGATAAATGCAGACTGTGATCGACCCACTGAACTTGGAATCACCATTTTCAGTCTGCTGGTAAGGATCTTGGAATGATCTTCCATTGTAACATGCTTTTAATTTGATCTCCTTCCTTTGAGATGTTGCAAAATTTGGGCAAGAAAGATCTTTTTATCTCTGATTTTTCAAAAAACGGATTTCATTCCTGTTCCTCAAAAGGCTTTACTCTATACGTTATAAGGCTTTTAGGCATTAAAAGAAGCAGTAATAGGATGTGATACACTGAGAAATTCCTTGCTGAATAGAATGTAGCAACTAACTATTGGTAAAAAAGAAGTGAATATCTTAAAATACGTATAGTCGATTCTATATGGTCAATTAGTTTAATGAGCAGATCTAATTCCTCTGCTTGCAGTAACTATTACATCAATTAACGGAGGCCTAACGACTGCAAACTTCCATGCCGCTTTCTCCCGACTGCTGGTTGTTTTGCATTTAGTTGGTTTAGAAGCTTGCATTATCAAAGAACTGCTTAGCTGCATGTTTGATGTCCTCAACATTACACCAGGTCTCCTTGAAAAATAGAGGATTAGCAATCAAACTCTGCAGCCACCTCATTAGATAGAGAACAAGATTTTTTGCATTTTCAGCTGTAATAGTGGCGTCCGATGGCCGCTACTACTGCTCAATGATTAAAGGACCATGGGACAGGGCTGGAGCTTTGTATGGGTCAGTGGGGTCCCAGGACCCCATTGACCTCCAAAACAAACCCTTAATGTTGGCCAGTAGTGTGCTTGGACTCCATTGTTGCAATATAAAAAAAACTGCTAGCACTAAAAATCATGTTTGTTATTGCTGGCGAGATGGTTATGCACCGCTCCCCTAAGTAGTTGTTCAAGTTTGAGCTGCAATAATTAAGATATTTTTTAGCACGTAAAATTCTTTTTTTATTTGTTTATTACACTTGAATGCTCCAAAACAAATCTATAAATTGAACACGTAACCTTGAAAAGGGTGACATTGTTTATATAAAAATCATCTAACCAACATGTCCAACCATCTTATTAAATCATTGTCTATCAGGATAGATATACGAGAAATGAAAAACGAAGTTATTTTTTGTGAAAGCCAAACGAATCTTCATTTGTCTTTCACTTTTGTGCTTTTGCATTTCTCATTCCTTTTTTAAAGTGAGGCGTTCTTTTTTTTTTTTTCTTCTGTGTCTCTTTCAGTTTGAGTTTTTCCATTTTCTATGATTTGTCATATATTTAATGGCTCACTGCCACGTTAAAATAGCCAGATCTCTGATTTGAGAAAAGTCTATGATCTCTAATTTTGGAGAAAATGAAGTTTTGGATGGTTTTGTTTTTATAGAAGGGAATACATGAGTAAATTTCAAACTAGATGGCTATATAATCTTCTTAATATATGTGGGAAATAGTTTTAGAAAAAATGAAAATATGTTGAAAGCACAATTCACTATTTCCTGTTTAAACTATGTTGTTAATATTTATGCTATGCATTTTTTTCCATTTTATAAACATGTACTCGAACAAAATTTCTGGCTCTGTTCATGCCATTGATAGCAACCCTTTCTTTAACTTGAGATTGCTGATACCTAACATTCTCTTGTAAAAACTCAGTTGATATACAATTATCCAAATTATCAATGATTCTTTGCCTCCGATCAATGCACAAAGTTGGAAGCTGAGACTCGCATCTTCTCACTTTTGCAGTTAATGTAAAAACATGGTATTTCAATGCCCTTGTTGATGCCATTCTATCCTTGCCTTTCGCTAAAGGAAGTGTTCCTCAGCTTCAAGCAAGATTTCAGTTCCTCAACCTGCGATGTAGTTTTCTCAGTCAAATTCTGAGTCTAGTCTTCTAGTACTGAACCAATCTTCACTGGCAGAAATGACTTAGAATTATTATGGAATTTACATTTGTAAAAATGCATATCCCTTTGAATTCTATTCATATTAGGAATGTATGGAGTAAATGGAATATGCTGTAGCATTTGATAAATATTCCTATCTACTAGACAGTAAGAGTTGGGATCTACTTTGAAAGGAGCTAGGAAAGTTAATGCATCTCAAGGGAGTTGCCTAGTATTGGTTTGTACTTAATGTAGCTTAATGGAAAAGGCTTGTTGGTATTTGCTTCAATTAGTGGAAAAGGCTTGTTGGTATTTGCTTCAATTAGTGGAAAAGGCTTACGAATCAATCCATTTATTCATCTGGCTAGTTACTTAAATTCTGATGCATGCATTTTTCTACTGCAGTGTGCTGTTCATTCACAAGATGACATTCGAGCAAAAGCTATCCGACTGGTATGTGGCCTAACAACTGATTAGCATCTTGCTGTTAGTCATTGGATTCTAAGATATAGGGAACAGTTACCATACTAGGACAAGCATCACTATTTGTTTTAACTATGATTTACTAGAAAAATCTTACTTGTTTGATGATGCGATCAGGGGTATGTTGGGAGAGTAGCCTGCCTTCAGCATCTTAGTCATAATACTCACCATTTCTTTGTTACAGGTGGCAAACAAACTCTATTTGCTTGGCTACATATCTGAAAATATTGAGCACTATGCGACGAATATGTTGTTGTCAGCTGTGGACCGTAATTCAGATTCCTCACGAGCTGGTCCCAATGATCTTAGAAGGGAGGAAGTATGTATCTTTCATCACAATCCTTTTTCTTTTGACTTCTTGGTTGGAATTTACAAATTCTCTCAATCTTAATCTTGGTATGTTCGTCCATTGCATCAGCACCATCCTCTCATGGTGTGGTAAAGGAGTTTGAAGCAACTATGTGAATATTTCCATCAGGGTGATGGTATGGAGTAATGAGATTATGTTTCCCTGCTTAACTTTCAGGCTCATAGTGGGCCTGCCCCCATTCCATTGCATCTACATTAAGACATTGAACTGTCCAAATTCAAAGTCAATCAACTTTGTATGAACAAATTGCCATTTTTGTGTGGATGTTTTGTAAAAATACTGTTCCTAATGTTGATAATTCCTTTTAAATCCATATCTTTATGTGCATATGTTCTCAGGTAGGTAGCGAGGAAACATCCATCAGTGGATCTCAAATTTCAGAGCCTGGAAATTCAGAAGATTACTCAATCAAGGGTGCACAACCTGCTTCTCTTAATGGTTCATCTTTATCTTTTAATGAAGCTCAACGGCTAATATCTCTATATTTCGCTCTTTGTACAAAGGTATGTATATGTAGTTAATGTGTTTCTTAAAGTTTTTGGATGAATTCTGGTGTTTTCTTATATCTATTGTTGGGGGTGCTCTGTTCCCCCAATAAGACAGTAACGCTAATTTTATACTTATTTCTTCATCCCTTCTCTTCTTAATGCTTGTTTTTCCCCTTGCAGAAACCTAGTCTTCTTCAGCTCGTATTTGATGTTTATGGACGAGCTGCTAAAACTGTAAAGCAGGTGTCATTATTTTTCTATACTTTGCGTATGCCTGTCTGTTTTTGCTGGGAACTTGTACATGTATGTATAGTATGGCTTGTCTATAGCTATTTTCCATTAGTTAAGGATAATATTTAACATGGCAGCATTGATTTTAACCCTGCCTTCCATGCCTTCTTGAAACAAAATGCTGCAAACCTTTGCCCTTTATCCATTCTGAATTGTGATGTATTTAACTAAAATAAATTTAAACTATTTTCTTTGTGAAATAGAAAATCAGAAATCCAGTTTCATGCAGAATTATGGCATGTCTCTGAGTAATTCTTTGCTGAAACATTTGGAAATGCCTTAACCTCTAGTTTTAATTTCTAATTATGATGTAGGCTATCCATCGTCATATACCCATTCTAATAAGGGCATCAGGTCCGTCATGTTCTGAGTTACTTCGAATAATATCTGATCCACCCAAAGGAAGTGAAAATCTTCTAATGCTGGTTGGTTATCACTCTCATTGCCTTTGATAATTGTCAAAACCCATTTATCATATTTGTTCTGTTTCATGTAATGCTTACACTTGTTTCCACTTCCTAAAAGGTGCTCCAAATATTGATGGAGCAATCAACACCTTCTCCTGATCTTATTGCCACCGTTAAACATTTGTACGAAACTAAACTAAAGGTTTGTTGATTGTCTGAATGTTCTGTTTTCTTGTTGTCAATTATTTTACATTCACGTTTTCATGTCGACTATTATTTATCACAGGATGCAGTAATCCTTATTCCGATGCTATCATCACTTTCCAAGCATGAGGTGCTTTTACTGTTTCCCTTATTTGTTCAAAATGTTTGCATCAGTGTATGTGAAATATAACTAAATAATACGATACATACACACTCACACATAAATGATTGTGTCATGTGAATGTGTTTCCTTGAGTATTACTGAATTCTGATGTCTGGTGTTTTATGAGTATTATAGTGGGCAACAAGTAGTCTCAATGGACAAAATTGTACTTCAAGCAGCTCTGCTGTAGTGTACGCATTTACGAAGCTTTGGAAACTGGCAGACCTTTGGCTCCGCTTTGTCTGCTGATATGTATTCCGCAATTGCTCAGCATTTATGGCAGCAAATCTGAGTTTTGAACTTTATTTTGGGACACTCCACTATATTCATTCATGCCTTGTCCAACATAATCTGTTCCCATCCCTTTATCCTTCAATGAGCTGAACTTGAGCACAGATGAATCACTTTTTTCTAACACCCATTGGGTGACCAATGCATGAGGGTTTTTCATTGTGTACTCTAAAGAACGCACCCTTTTCCTACATTTAAGAGATTTGGTTCCCTTGTGGTTTCAACAAATAATCTCCATGTCGCATTGAAGCAATTTTTCCAAAGTTTGTTTTGAAACCCTTTCCATGGTCACAATGTGTCAAGTAATGATGGGGGTGGATGGAAGACTAGCAGTATCCTATTTGTGTATGATGGCAGAAGGCTTGAAGGGAGCCTAAGGAGATGGAAAATATTAGTAAAAGATAGGTGAGAAGATGGTCAAACTAAATATTTTTTTTGGGTGGGTTGAGAGGGGGGGCGGACAAAATAATAATCCTTTGTTCTAATAACATGACTTGATTCATATGGATGCTGAAACCCAAGACTGTTGACTTGATGTGATAATTCCGATGTTAGACCCTATTAACATTCTCTTGTATAATTATTTTTGGCCTTTATAAGGAATGTCCACAAGGACCCAAAAAATTGTAAAATTGTAATTGGTTTTTAAAATATATTGGATTGTAATAGTGTTGATTTGCCTTTCAAAAAATTGTGTTGATTTCCTGGTTTTGAATTTGCAACTTGGTCTCATTTTCTGCATCATATTGCCCCTTGAAATTGCTCTTGGCTTCTTCTGGGCGACACAAAAAACCTTTTTTTGCCCTTTTTTGAGGTTAGGAATCAGAAGTAACATGAGTGAATTGGAAGTTCTCCTTCAGCTACTACCCAGAAAAATTAATGCCTACTCATGCGTAGCCCAGCTATCAAATATAAGAATTCCACATAAGATTATTGCATGCCCATAATGTTGATTGGAGTCTGATGTCACCTGTGCTCATAATGTTTCTCTTAAACTGTAACGACCTTCAATGGCTTCTGCTATCTATATTTGATAATCCTGGATGCATTGCACATTTATAACTTGCATACCAAGTACTAAATATATATGTTGGTGTCTCACAATTATAAACTTTCTGTGGTGTCAGGTTTTGCCAATATTTCCACGGCTTGTTGACCTTCCATTGGATAAGTTCCAGACAGCACTAGCTCACATATTACAGGTGCATACCAGTGACAATAATAAAGCTGAATATTGCTTATCGCTAGATGCTTGAGTATAGCTAGTGTAAACTGGCTTCTTGACTTCCATGTGATACTTGAGCTGAATACAGCTTTTTGCTAGGTGCTCAAGCATAGTTGCTCATGCAAAGACTAATAGTTGCTGCAGATTGAAGTTAAAATATTTAAGAGTAACTATTATTTGTTGCAGGGCTCAGCTCACACAGGTCCAGCATTAACCCCAGCTGAAGTTTTGGTTGCTATCCATGACATTATTCCAGAAAAGGAAGGAATCGCACTTAAAAAGGCATGTTTTATTTTTTTTAACCACAGTTTCATCATTTAACATCATCTCAATAATGCAATTGTTCTGCCGGTAGCTTCCTTATTGTTTCCATAGTCCCTTTGCCATGGTCCTTTATATCCCATATTAACTATCAAGCAAAGAGGCAATATGTGTGTTAGAAAAGAATAACATGGATGACTTTCCTGAATAAATTGAGGTTGGACTGCTTTAATCCTTTAATACCCAGAACTGGATGGTAATATTTTTCATACATAAGAATGTCCATATTATTTTACCTTCACTGTTTGCAAGTCTCCTTGTGCCATAAGATTGGTCATTCATTAATCCACAAGCCATCGCAATTCCCTGCAGCTAGTGTATTGCTTCATTTCTTATGTTTTTTCAGGTAACGGATGCTTGCTCAGCTTGTTTTGAGCAGCGCATGGTGTTTACTGAGCAGGTTTTGGAAAAGGCTTTGAACCAAATGGTGTGTGAGCGCCAATGTAACTTCAATGCAACTTTTCTGTCATCATTCTATCTCAATATGATGCTGAAATTGATGTTCACGTTTTTAGGTTGAGAGGACCCCCCTACCTCTACTTTTCATGAGAACTGTTATTCAGGCAATTGATGCTTATCCTACTCTGGTAACTTTCTTAATGTTCTGTCTTCATTCTTTTGATTTCACATGCCTTCTTCAGCATCATGTTATTTCTTGAAATATTCTGTTACTGAAGAAAATGAGCATGGTGGTATGTGAGATGTCTTGGTGTGATTGGAAGAGTTCAATGGACAAATGTCTGTAGATTGAAATCGGCCAAATGTAGTCTGAGAACTTGGAAAACGCATGGAATTTGTTTAAAGGAAGATAATACAATTGGATTGGATAGCATATGGTTCCCCTGACAAGTGCTTTCAAGTGATAAAATCGCCACTGTTTTATCATTGAGGTCCCAAATCTACTTTATAAAATCTGTCCTATTGTGTTCTTTCAATCTGTTGTTTCTTGATGTAACCTTCAAGGATTCAGTCGTTTTCCAAATCGAATAGACAAGTTGATGAATGCATGGTTGAAACATAAATATCAAATCTTTTTTTACAATTGGATCCAATGCGTAGCTTTGTGCAGTAAAGGTTGTAGTAGTGGAAGAATCATTATCACATTCCATGGGGGGTGGTCTTTGCTGTTGATGATAGCTACGACAATATCACGGTTTTGTACAACTATTGAGAATACAAAATTTAATATTTTTGAAAAAAACCTAACTGAACATTTGTGTTATCCTAATTGTTAATACAATTTGGATATAAATCTGTGCATTTATCGAAAACCCTTCAATGTTGATCTGAAATACACCGAGATATTTACTCCAATTCTGAAATATAGAGAACTGTGATACAATGAAGTAGACAATAATATTATCTTTATTGATATGGAGAGAGGAAGGCAAGTATAAGATTATTTTGTTCCTTGTAGCTATCCACTTATTCTGTGGATAAGGGTGTACTCTGGATTGAAATTATGGGTGGTAATACTTGAGCATTTTTACTAATTTAATTTTAAAGCCCCAATTAATATTTCTTTTATGCAGAAATCTCTTTTTGGATAACTTCTATAACATCTTTTATTATCTCTATTTCTGTTTTGCGCTTGGGTACTACCCTTCTTGGTGATGATCGCTTTTTTATAGGCACGAGGCATTTCATGTATATATACTATATATTTTATCTAGTTTGTATTTTTTTTTCCTTCTGTTTCTTCTTGTTCTATCTATCTGCAATGGTTGATTCTTCTGACTACCAGTACCTATGATGAAAGTGATGTAGATAGACAAATAGTAATCCATGATCAATATGTTAATGTGATATCTAGGTTGATTTTGTTATGGAGATCCTCTCGAAGCTCGTGGTCAAACAGGTGCGATCATTTTTCCCCCCATACTGCAGCAGCTTTTGTTCTGATAATGAGCATCTGTTTTATGGGGGACAAAATTAATTTTTACTGCCTGAAAATTGCAGATCTGGAAGATGCCCAAGCTATGGGTAGGTTTCTTGAAATGCGTCTCGCAAACACAACCACATTCTTTTCGTGTATTGTTACAGGTAAATTTTGATATCTCTTCATATAGAAGTGTCTCCAAATGTGGGTATATTTATTAATTACTTGTTATTTCTTCATTTGCTGCTTGCAGCTACCCGCACCACAGCTTGAAAGTGCCCTAAGCAAACATTCAAACCTCAGAGTTTCGCTTGCTGCTTTTGCAGGACAACCAACTATTAGAGCTTCGTTGCCTAGGTATGCATTTATTCGGTTGCTTAATATTCCCACCAAGTGCAAAGAGGACTTACGATGTCTCTATTTCCCAAGCGATTACTTTTCTTAGTAAACAAAAAAAAAATCATTAATAAAGAAGTACAAGTTACATGAGGACATGGAAGCTCCTAAAAGAAGTAAAAAGTGAGAGAACAAGAAAGCCAAAAAAACTTACTAGATGAATTAACTGCCCCGATGGTGAATTGGATATAACTTGTTTTAGTCACTTGTAAATCAGTTATAGAAAGGTTTAGTCTCACGAGCATTAAAAATAGTAATTTTTGAGGTTTAGTCTCACGAGCATTAAAAATACTAATTTTTCTCAAAAACATTCTCATTCTTCTATGTTGAAATCCACTCAATGTTCTTCCTTTTGAATGGTGCTGTGAAAGGAAAGCAACAATCACCCATCAAGACCAAGAAAAGACTATTTGAAGCCAACCCTACATTCATTAAATTTGGGACATTATCAACAGAATTCAGTCAGTCAAAAGATCTTAACTAGGAAACTATAATCACTTACCAGGTGAGCTGCCACTACATATTCTTTTGGGGGCTTTTTTATTCTTTTGGGAGCATCCTCTTGCTATTTGTCGCTCTGAGAGCTGGAGATTATTTTTTGAAGATTGTTACATCACAAGAGTTACTGAAGTGTTTTAATATGCTGACATGGCGGTGTTAGCTTAATGCTTCCCTCCTGCTTGTATGAAACTTCAGACATGCAAAACCAGCTTTTGTTCTTTGTAAGTTTTGGCCATTTGCACATCATCACCTGCATTCCGCAAAATCGCATCTGAATTAAAGTCAAGATATTGGTTTTTTATCAGCTGACAGAAAAAAATAAAAAAAAAAGAAAAAGAAGAAGATTTGTCCATTTGATGGCAGCACAAGTTAAAGATTAGATTCCATTTCAAAACTACCGAATCCTGCATGGTTAATGCACCTGGAATTCTGTATGTTTTCCAAGGATTCCATGTCTGGCGATAGAACTGATGCCTTTGTTTCTGGTTGTTGTGGTCAAATTCCAAGTTCCGAAAAGCTTCTAATCAGCTGCCACCCTGTGATTCATGAAAGACTGATTCTAAGATCATTGTGGTGTCTGTGGTCTACTGAAGATATAACATCCTTTTGTTGCAGCATTTATAGGATAAATAATCTCATTGTGAACTGACATATTTGTTAGAAAAACACTAGTGATGTGAGGGGTTTCCTGTTGTCGAATTTTACTTCAATTCATCCCTTTTGCCACAACAAAAGGGGCATTCCAGAGTTTTTCGACTGAAATATTTTTACCTCAGCTTTCAGATCTAATGGGATGTTGCATTGGTAAGCCTAAGTTACGGAGAAATATTACCTGATGTCTATGATGGTCCTTGAAATATGTTAAAGCAGTGGAATAAACTATCACTGCGATGCTTTTAATACAATCATTAGCTGCCATATTTTTCATTTTCTACCGGCAAAAGGTTTTGCAGGCACGTTTTGGTCCAAAATCCTTTACCCTTTCCAGAGATTTTCTTAAGAGTATTTTGAACCTAATCTCCTGTGCCCATGGTCACACCATCATGCTCCATGCCTCTGAGCCCCTTTGAGTAGCTATTTTCGATAAGAATACGGGGTGATTTGACTGTGAACCGCATGGACTACCGCCTTTTCTATTGAGGATATAATGAGATGATTAGGTTTCTCCTTTTCGGCAGGTCAATCATGGCAGTTCTCGGCCTCTCAAATGAATCGCATTTGCAGCAGCAGCATCTTCCATCTCAGGTTCATCCTCCGGACACGAGTTCTTCAGTACATGGAGCAACGCTAACGTGATACCGATGTAGGAGAAAGTTACAGCGTCGTGCTCATTACCCTCTGTTTTCCTTGAGCTTAAGCTCGGAATCCCGGAGTCCGGTTTTTTCACTGGAGGGAAGTCACAGAATTCTTCAACCAGACCGGGAAGGCGGAGGGACAGAAGAGAAGTGCATGAGGTGTTCCATTTGATATTGGAACTCCTGAAGATGTCTTAGCATGTTTGTATATTAATTTTTTATTATTTTTTTCTTTCTCCCTTTTTGTATCACACCTTTTGTTTTCTGTCTTTGGCTTCATCCCTAAATTGGGCATGTCTAATAAATATCAATTTTTGGCCAATTGGGAGGAGATATCACGAAATCATTTTATATTTTAAAATCAATGGAAAATTAAATATGGTTGCCAAACTTTCAAATTATAGCAAAAGAAATTGTCAAATTCCTAAGAGTAACCGATGTCATTTGTGATTTTTTGAAAGATATGAAACAGAAAATTGATGATTTAATGTAATTTTTGGAATGGTGTTACGAAGATCATAAAATACTGAAATAAACTCACTGTTAATTTATTTTTTTGTAATTTAAACTTATGATTTTCTCATATCAATCTTCTTTCTCATCATCAGTTCTTCAAATTTTGTGATCTGGAAATAATATTTATGCGGTTTATTTATTTTTCTGGGCATTTACTGCTGCACAAAAAATATTAAGTCTGCAATTTCAAGCTCTTTTTCCTATTGCTACCTGCAGCGTCATGTTAAAGACAACAAAGCATCAAAGACATCTACAGATAGCTGACTATTCTACCTTGGTGAACCTTTCATTCTTCCCTTCCTGGGAAAATAATAGCAATGCCGAATAATCAGTCCAGTTTATGGAAGTAAACAGTTCTGGCTAAACCTTCCCACAGCAGGTGGGCATGGTGGTGGTGAGTGGTGGAGGTCCATATTGGATATGAGCGGCAAAGAGCAACGATTTTCCTTTACCTTTTTGGAGAATCGTCAATTTGAATCAAAATCGATGTGAATATTTAAACACTGAGCCGTAGCAAATGATTCTGAGAGGATGCCCGTACTACCTCTATGAGGAAGATAAGGCGACTGACATTTGAGAAAATCTAGATGAGATCGGCAAAGCACTGAATGAAGTATGGCTCTACAGCCAGCACAAAATTCCATTTTTCTTGGAAAAAAGAATTATCTTCAGGAAAGAAACTGTATCTGCAAAGAAGCATCCCGTTGCACTCTGTCTCTGCCGCCTGTCTCCGCCATTGCTGCTTCTGCTCCGGGGTAGCGGTTTGAGGTGGTGCTAATCTTGCATTTGTAGATGACGTAGCCGTCAATATAATTTCACTGGATTGTCAAGACAAAAGTAACACAGAGTTGACAAAAGCAAAGGGGTAATACAAGAAGCATGGTAGATATATGAGCCATGAGATGCAAATTAACTAAAACTAACTCGCGTTTTCTCACAAGAATTTCACTTGGCTTGGGTTCTAAGTGATCTTTGTAGGCGCACTCGCATACGTTAACATTTAAAAGTTATATATATAGAAGACAATAACGTTTAAAAGTTATATATATAAAAAACAATATCTACTGTGGTTCGGACACTAAAAATGTGAGCCAATAATGCTCAACGGGAGAAAAGGTGAGAAAGGAATGATTAAAGAAAAAAATGAAAACACTACAAAAAACTGACTGAGGTGATAAAACATTAATTAAATTTACTGCTACACTCAAAGAACAATACACTAACTTGAGAAAATAGTAAAAGCTGATTTATATAGACAATCTCACTTAATGGGATTTAAGAACTTACTGTTATTGATATTGATGAAACTTGAAGCAAGCAGAGCGATGCTGTAAAGGCCACCCCAGTGGCTCCCCAGGAAAAAAGAATAAAATTAATGGGAAAAGAAAAAAGAAGATAGAATCTAAAATTGCTACATTTTACCCGAAGTGGCATGGGAACAAAAGGATCCCCCCCCCCCCCAAAAAAAAAAGAAACTGCACGCTCACAGAGAGTTGTGCTTGTATCTTCCTTGATAAGTTGCATTTAATTCCCTATTTTTTACTTCCAAGACCTTAAATACTATGATTAACCAGCTTTCTTGGCAGTTCAAAGCTATGGAAACTACATAGAACCAATTGAACCAACCTTTGGGGCGCTCAACACCATCATTATGACTGGTGAATTTCCATTACTTGAGGGGGAGAAGAGCATCTAGGTTGCTTTGAAGCAGCCACCCCCTAGGATAGCCGATACAACAAGCTTCCAAATGGAGATGCCAGTTCATTATGCGACCACAACCACCAGGGATGCCTTCCATTTGACTTTCATCTGCCACCAGCTGTTCTATAAATGTGGTCTCCTGTTAGAAATCAACATCAAGAGAAGTTATTTAGATCTTGTTTGGTTTAGTGGCCAAAAATTTGCTATAACTGGTAGCTATTGACTGTTGTTTTTGCTGCTTACAAATATGAAAATAGGATTTCGTTAAACTGCAGTTATTTGTTGCTGTTGAATTATTAGTCACAAGCAAATATCATCCGGGAAAAAATTCCAAACCTGAAATATCCAAAATGTACATTCGTTGTTATTTCAACAGCAATGGCAAAAGTTTATATATTGGTTATCAAAAATTTAAATGATTAGAGGCTTGTGGCTGCTGTCGTGACTCTAACGTCCCCACCTTATTCAGTCATGATTCCATCTGAAAATATACAGAAGAACACTCATGAGATGAAATGGCGTGATTCCTACCTGGAAACCCTCCTTCACAGTGTCTAGCTGTCGAATGGGATAAGAAAATGGCCGTTTCCATCTCTTAGGGTCCCACAATATGGTGCTATTGAATGCAAATCCCGACATATCAACATGGAATCTGCGGACTTGCTTGCTTTTCTCATTTGTGTGCCATCCGATTACTTGACTTCCATTACATACTGGACCTTCCAATATTGCTTTATTTTTGCTGGGTGCTAGCATCGCAACAGGCCAAGTGCCAAAACGGCTACAGAAATTACAGGATTAACATCATGAATATCATAAAGTATAAGAAGGATCAACATCATGAATAAGTATATGTATAAGAAGTGTAAAATGGAATGGCAGAGCTTTGAAATTGGTAGCAACAGATCACATGAAAGACAGAAAAATGCATGAAATGTGCTTTGACGATAACTTAAACTGTGCTTGTAATAATCCTTACACTAATTCCCTATAGTCTAACAAATCCAAGAAAGAAAAAGAAAAAGGAAAAAAAAAAGAGCCTACAGCTTTGGCATGTTGGTAGTCGAGCTCTTTCCTACATCCAAAAAAATAAATAGGAAAAAAATACAAAGATTTAAAAAATGAGGCAAATGGAGCTTTGCCAAAACAGTAAGATTATTCAGTTATAAACTAAAGGTCACAACTTCAAATTAAGGACCAATGTCTTTGCATTGCAAGTGTAAGGTTGTATAACTTTAATCCTCTCTAAAGCATGTAGTGTAAGAAGCTTCATGCATTGAGCTATCTCTTTGTATTTGGAAAATCGAGGAACTAGAGTGTCTGAACTATTTCAGCCAGAACAAGATGCAGTTCCAAGAGAGCAAGATACCATTAGTTCTCTACATTCACCTGATCAAAAGCAATTTAGGTCAAAAAATGTTCTGATTCCCCCCTTAAAATAATACTCAAGTCTAAAGACTCAATGCATTATTTGTAACGCACCCGCTATAACATTTTCCACCTTTTTTCGTTTATTGCCTTCAATTGTGGCTGGACAACTAGTTGTGAGCATTAAAAACTTCATGGAGTGAAACTAGCCACAACAAACAAGTTATTTGCATGTATTCCCCTCTCATAAACGTAGTTGAGTGTTAATGGAAATCTAATATTGAAGATCAAGCTTTCAGTGAATGTGCATATTTTAACACCCAAATGGAACGTCTGACTCTAACAAACTTAATCAAAACAGACAATTCAATCGAGTCAGCCATTAGATTGGTATTTATCTATAAGTCATCACGTACAATAGAATTACCAATGACAGGGAATTATTTAACTTATATCAAAATAGAATTACCAATAATACTTCAAGGCATAAAGTCATACTTCGATTATTGGAAAAAAAAAAAAAAAAGGAGGTTCATGTTCATTGCTAAATTAGGTGCATCTGTACTCCCAATTGTACCTTCTTTTTTAAGACTTCTTTTGAATTTTTCACACATGTACCTTCTGTTTCAAGAATTCTTTTGAAATTTTCATACATAAACGCCTATTTTATAGGCTTTTTTTTCACTCCAGTGTCTAACTTTCCACTCTATAAATTGAACAGAAAATTTTTACAAAGTTCAACAATGTCACATGAAATGACAGAAATGGCCGAAAAAAGTAGGTGTTCATGAAGAAGACCCAATTATTTTTTCAAGTACTCCTATAATAGCTACAAACATTCTCTGAACTACTCCCCTGTGCTCCTGCTAAAAATAGATGGCCCTAATAAGGTTCGCAGAAGCAATTATCCAACACAAGACTAAAACAAATAAGCACTTTTCATGATGTTTTTTGTTTATATTTTGTTATCATTCTTCTTGGGATCAGCAATGAAAACCAACAAATATTAGTCGAAGAAAAAAACAAACCACACCAAAGAGGACAAGAAGCCAAGCAAATTGCAGGAAGAATCATTGAGTTTGTGTAATCTATTCTCCAACTAAAAAAAAAGATAAAATATTTATCCCAGAGTGGACATTAGAAAACATCATTTCCACAAATGTTTTCCAGACATTAATGAAATGTGGTATCAGTAGAATCCTATATATAAACAATAATGCCATAATAAATTTGAATAAAACCAATCTATATACCTGATTTCTCTCATTATCTGGAATAACTCCAGCGTGTAGACATTATCATCGTCCGCAAAGTAAACGATCCCATCAAGCTTATGAAGCTCGATGTGGTGGAGTGCTGTATTTCTCTGCTGAACACCCCTATCTTTTATATTCGTCAAATTTTTCAAGCACACCAAATGCCTATACATAACACCCGTTTTCCTCAGAATCTCCCCAGTCTCAGCTGACTGAGCATTCATCTCCACCACAATCCACAACAATGGTGGATTCACAAGCCTAAGCACTTGCCCTAATCTATTCAGATAAAACGCTTGAAGCGACCTAGTGTATGTTGCCGTCACAACAATTAGCAATTTCTTCGGATCGGAAGTGAACTTCTCCTCTATTCTCCTCTCAACAAACGACACCTTAGCTAACTCGATACCAATATTATCATGCCTGACGGCGGCATAATCATTCCTACTTTCCACCTCACGAACATGAACTGCAGGTGGTTTATTTCCGAAAGTAAAATCATGTGCCCTGATGTCATCAATCTGGCCAAAAGGCATCATTCCTAATAAAAATCCAATAAAGAAAAACAAAAAACACCTATAGAATGACATCTTCCACCATTGAGGACCTCTTCGAGCGTGCTTCTGAGGTAATATTGCGGAGAAAAATCTCCGCAGTCCGAAGAAGAATGCAGGGATAGACGGAAAAGAACCAGCAGCGGGTCTCGAATTGGAGAGAAACTTATGAGACGGAGAGTTGTCGGAAAACGGACTCGGAGCGGATCCGTGATTTGCAGGGGAGAGAGTTCGCCGGATGGATGCCATTAGTTTTGGCCGCTCAAAACATTGAAAACGATTTCATTACATAACCCAAAACCAAATAACCGCTAACAGCAACACTCCAAATCAAATTGGAAAGAAGCAACGGAAAAATAGTCAAAATGATGGCCAAAAGACCATAGAAGAAGCCTAAAACGGGAAGAAACCCGCTAGATCGAAATGGTTGAAAATAATATTTGCTCAAATGACAGAAATTTAGAGAAATTTCGAGGTGCAAGTGGCGGCGGCGGCGGGATGGATTGAAAACTTTGTTCGGGGAAGGAGGAGAGAGAGGAGACGGCGATTTTACGCTCCGGGAGACGGTAAACGGAGGAGTGGACTGCGAAGTGCTT
This sequence comes from Nepenthes mirabilis, assembly GCA_025585075.1. Lineage (NCBI taxonomy): Eukaryota > Viridiplantae > Streptophyta > Magnoliopsida > Caryophyllales > Nepenthaceae > Nepenthes > Nepenthes mirabilis. Next base: position 42,625 of record JAODPA010115366.1, read on the forward strand.
GGCTAATGAGAGAACGACGCATGGATCGGCGTAACGGACGCTGTGCTTGATTTGGTGATGCTCTCTGCATCCCGTCTTGTTCGCGAACATCGTATGCTAATTTCTGATTAGGTTAGGAATGCACTGTCAGCATATTAATTATTTTATTGATTATCTTTTTTTTTTGTGGTAAGTATATTTTATTGATTATCATA
>JAODPA010115377.1:0-18898 GCA_025585075.1 Nepenthes mirabilis
TCTTTAATTTTGTATTGAAAAATATGGAGATACTATCCCAAAACTCCTATGACTATTATACCATAAATTGACATTAATTCCATAATATTAAAATTATAATTTACACCCCTTAACAAATATTATTCGTACTACCATAATATAAACTGATTTATTCACCACTTATTACTAAAATTATGAGACTGTCAGTATGTTACTCAGTAAGCTCATCAAATAATATAACATTTTAAAATATATAAGACAAATTCATATTACCAATTCTTATAAAAATAGTGAGCAAATATTGCAAGGAATAAAATTTTCGTATTCCAAAGCCCTATGGACCTATTCCAACAATATAACGGAAATGAAACAAATAGTCCAAGTGCTAATAAACAAAATATATAAGCTAAACAATATCAACAATAGTATCTAGGAGACCACCACATTCAATTAGCATTGCTCCAATGTAAGATTTCCAGGCAACATGCAAACTAATATGATGGAGCAGAAAGAAATATAAAAATTGAATCAAATGGCTAACAAGTAAATCAATATAAAAATTGAATCAAATGGCTAACAAGTAAATCAATAATTTAAATCAAGCGATATAGAAAATCAATAAATAGTCCAGAAACTCCAATGTCAAGCAGCTACTCAAAAGCATAAAACGAAAATAAAAATATATAACATATAGACAAAATTACTGAGTGTAACATATTTTAATGTAAGTTTCCAAGATAGCATACAAACTAATATAAAGGAGCAGTAAGAAACAGAAAAATTGAGTCAAATGACCAACAAATAAATCAATAATTTAAATTAAACAATGTAGAAAATTAATGAATAATCTAAAAAATTTCAATATCAAGAAACTACTCAAAAGCACAAAATAAAAATGTACAACATATAGACAAAATTACAAGTGCAACACATCTCAAGGCTCAAATCAACAAGATCTCAGTAGACTTCCACGAAGCAACAAAAAACAATATTCCTCATAATCCAAGCATGAAAAGGTCTCAATATACCACAATAGGATTCCTCAATAATTCCAACCAACTTGAGGTCTACAATAATCAGAAATCACATTATAGATGTCTATTTAATTATATGCTATCTTGCTTGAATCTTGTAAGAAATCATTTGCTTTAAATGTTAGAAGAAGGATTACAAATTGAATTGATTTCAAACATTGTGAAATGAAGCACACAGGTAGAAAATGATGAATAGCAATGAAAATGGAATGAGTCACGAATCGGGTAGAAGCATTGTGTTAATGCTACAATGCATTTTTACAGTTAGAAAATTCTAATTTCATGGGATGAGGAAGTCCCTGTTCGAAGATTCATAATCTCATTTTTAGTGCTCTCTCTATATTATATGTGGAAATTTTATTAATTCTCCCTAGATTATGCTTATATGCTAAGCCATGTAATGGATTTAGTGGATCCATTTCTATGGAAATTTTTAAGATAATATGCTAAGTGAAGTTGCTCGAATTCTAAGTAGGAGCCTAGCCATTTGTTTGGGGTTAAATTAGCAGAGATAAGTGTATGTATATATATATATGTGTGTATATGTGTGCATGTGTGTGCTGCTAAAGGATGAAATTAGGGATATTTTATCTTGATTGGAGCCTAATATAATTAGTCGGGATTGTTGAATATAATTAGTAGTTATAAATTTATTCAGTATCAATTAATTTAAATGTATTTTATAGCATTAAAAATAAAATTTAGTACATTGAAAGGACTGATAATAATCAAATAAGACATTTAAAAGGGTCAATCGGATATTCAAAATTTTCTTAGATTTTTTCTTATTCTTGTGATAATCGATTATTTGTATTGATTTAAACTACACATATATATTTTTTATTGGTATTCTATGGATAAGTAAATAAAAGTGTATAAAGATTTTGAGATATCTATGTGAATGAGAGTTCATAAGATTTTACAGTAGTTTATAATTTTTTGATACTTATTTTATTTTGAAGATTGAGGACGTTGACTTTAAAGAATGACACTTATAGTATAGTGACCATTGTAAGAGATAATATTATAGACATTATTGGCAATGAGTATCATTGAAGATATAAATATGAAATTGATACAACCTCGGAGAGGATTGTAGGGGTAGTGAAAAAATCATAGATAGCAAATAATCTCATAATACTTACTTAACTATTGGGGATATAAATATATAATCTTTGGTTACTACACCAAAATATGATCCATAAAAATTATTGTTATCTCATGTTTATATATCCAAAAGGTCGATATCAGTTAGAAGAGATCATGTATTGCAATTATAATTTCAAATAGAAACAATCTTAAAGTCCAAGAGTTCTTTAATGAGAGATTTTAGATCACTTTATTGATTTATTACCTTTTGGATATTTATTGGGACTACGTTTCTAGGAACCTGATACTATGGACACTGATTTTATCTTATATTATAAATAGTTTATTATTATAGATACTTTATTTAATAATGTACTTATGATTATCATTATGGGTTGATGATTTTTGTGATTGAAGACGTTTCTGTGTGGTCAGTTCGAGCTAAGTCTGGGACTTGGGTCCAAGTCACCACAAAGTTGAGTTTTTAAATTTTTATTTTCTTTGTTCATCTATTTTTCTTTTGTATTGTTAATGGACTAACAATAAATAGAGGGTGAGATGAACATTGATTATTATTTATGCGTCCCAAGATCTAAGTTATGGTACAGATTAGAGAACCATTCGATCTTCCACTGCGGGTCAAATTTGAGCGGGTTCGATCTCCATCTCTATTAACCTGAAATCAGTGTATCTCAAATAACAAATAAGAGGTTAGAGGATTGACAAAACTCACTTCCCGATTTATCATCCGATACTCAAATTAAAAATCTTTCTCTAAAAATAGAAAGATATAAAGAGGATGTGAGAGGATGCGATAATGTACGTATACGGGGGATGTGAGAAGAGGCTTAAACTCCTATAATGCGTCTGATGGAGAGCGGCTTAGAAAGATGGAGGATTGGGCTCCGATATATCACACTCGGTGAGTAGCTCGCTAGGATGCACTTGATAGAGAGTGGCTTGGTTAAAAGGAAGGAGGGTTGTGTTTGAGCAAAAGAACTTGGTTCCTCTGCGTTCGTGAGTTCTTTGTCTCCTTCTTTCTTGGGTGTTCGAAATCCTCTCTTCCTTGTGATTGAGAGGGGGATTTGTAATGCTTCGTGGGAAAGGTTTTGGTGCCAAGGCTCGTAATAGGTGTCCCGTCATGATTTATCGGTCGTTAGAGCGTTAACAAGAACCACCGCTGTTAGATGTCGTCTTGTGGTGATGACATAACCGCAATTGGGGTTGCTGACATGGGGCGGGCCACTTCTTGCGTGGGTTGGCTGGGTTGTCATTGGTCAACAGGCATGGTGGTACCCCATGGTTGACCGTCATCACTATTGGCGGGGACTTGTTGCGCCGATGTCTTTCACGCTGCTAGACTGCTATCGCTAAAGTAGAAAGTGAACTTTGTAGTAATTGGTTGAGTTAAAGTGGCTATTTTCTATTCCTAGACCATTGCTCTTTCCTGGGCCTGTTCACTGCAAATAGGCTGGTTGGATAATTCTTGCGCCTTGCTCTGTATTGGGCTTCGCTAGCTAGTAGACTAACTGTCAAATCGGCCTGTGTCGTTATTGGACCCATCAGTAGCCTCCTATATTAGGGAGTTGGGCTTCTTTGGTCTTCGACATGTCAGATGATGGGACATTGCCTACTGAGTCTGCTCATGTGTCTCTTCCCGAAACGCTTCTATCGCTAGTTTACAAGGGCTATGCCCCTTCCCCCAGGCACCTTCTAGCTTTCCAAACAATGGCGCAGGGATTTGATGTTTTGTTTGAAAAGATTTTGCTCTGAATCAAAGCCTAGGATCAAATCCTTGCGGATCATAGACGGACGCATCTCTTTTGATGGGGGCTTGCCACCTTTCTTCCGTAGCTATAAATGAAGGAGCTTCTTGCTCTCTGTATCAAGGCTTATCTTCATACCAGCTAAGTGATGTAGGAGTTCGAAGTCGACTTGGGCCTCCCCATGCCTCGCGCTAGGATTGGATGCAGTTCAAGGAGATTTGAAGACGTGCTTGGTGCTTACGGTGTTGTGATTGTTCTGGATGTTCTCATGTCCCCCGGACCCTACTATGGCTGTTTTCATACTACCACACTCGACAGCTCGGTGGTAGGGTCCCTTTTTTCTTTCCAACTCCGCCTGGCATTTGGACGTCCTCTTCCAAAGGGTTCTCCTACAACAGGCGTTTTCTGGGATCCTCTCAGATCTTGGGAAGCGACCTTGCCTTGATCTCTTCTCTGGTGGTCATCGCCGGAGCTTGCTAGAGGTGGAGCTTCGGGTGGGAAGCTTCGCTTATGTTGATGGCGATATTTTATTTTTCATTCAAAGAATTGCTTCCTATTTGTCTCCTGTGGTGCTTGGTTTCCGATCGAGTACGTTCCATGGATAGGTAAACATGGTTTGCATGGTGTTTCACCTACAGCTATCTTCCCTACACATGTCTTCCCCGAACCAGTTTCCAGGCGAACGCCATCAGTTTTTTGCTCAATGTATTTTCTTCTACTGCATACTTTTACTGATGTAAGTTTTATACTTTGTAAAAGAATTCAATGAATGGAACTACTGAGTATTTGTCTTTGTGCTTTTGGAACCTTGTCTCCTTATCTTCGTACATGACTTTATCATTGGAGTGTCTTCAAACCGTCATGTGTGACATGGTGTTTGATAGTCAGATAGATTGGGCACCCGATGGCTCAGTTACCCAACGACTAGCTTCTTGATTAGTCGTCTTGAGAGCTTGGCTAGTGGCCAACCGAGCAAAATGGCGTCAAGCCGGTCTAGGTCACATGCAGTCCGCTTCTTATCCTAGATCATGCCATGTGACGAGCATCGTATCTTCACACCATTAGGCTTCTAGTGAGACTGTACGTTGTCGTGATTGCCGCCTCGACTTGTGGCGTAGGCACCCCTGGGGTCTACGTTTTTGCATTTATTGCTGACAGGATGGTTCATTTGACGGACATCATTGCTGGTGTGTGGCATTTGCATGCAAGAAATCGAGGTGTCAAGGCATCTTAATCGACGGCGGGAAGGAGCATGTCATGAAGCCTTATGGGACTGACACGCATAGCTGCCATCATGAGGGCGGCCATTGAACTTCCATACGACGTCATTTTCAGCTCATGGCCTTTTTCTATTTAAATCGCGAGCCCATCGCCATTCCCATACTTTGCCTTCATCTTCAAATCGTTACGAGCCCCCCTTTCATTTTGCATATTTCTTTCTTCTACCTTTCCAACTATGGTTGTCAACAATTTCAAAAGGATTCAATCGATTCTCGTTGCTGATGACGTTCAGTCGTTGTTTTCTCAATTTAGGGTTCTAGGAAGTACAACGTTACTACTACCTGGCGAAGACAACAAGACCTGTTCTCCACCCAATGGCTTCATTACCATTTACAAGATCTATTTGTGGGGCGGACTTTATTTTCTAGTGTCGTCGAACTTGTATGCAATCCTCACGGCTTTGGGGGTGCCGGTGGCAAAGCTCATGCCTAACGCCATTCGGTACTTGGTGTCCCTTTGTGTCTTCTCCTAACATCTTGGCTGTAAATCTGCCACCACATCGGTGAGAGCGGTCTTCACTTTGTTCCAAAATGCTGACTAGATTTCCTTATCTCCTCACCCTAATTTTAACTTTAAAGGGGCGAATCCCGATTAGGTCAAGTATTGGATAAACCATTTCTTTTATTTAACGATTCCTTCCGACTCGACCATTTCCAATGAGTGGGGAAAAATGCGGTTCGGTATCACCATGTCTTTAGAAGAGAGTGAGAAAGTTCAAGAGAAACCTTTAGTGGACCTGATCCTGGCCAACGCCACCACTTTCCAGGAGAAAGGACACTGGTTGACCACTGAGGCCTTCATTATAGAAGCATTGGGGCCCGCCCCTATGCAAACGTCTGCTAGTTAGAGGAGGCTGGGGACATTAGTCATTTAGGAGCCCTCTTGCTGCCATCAAAGCGGCGTCGCTCCTCCTCTGACGACATTTCTTTGGATCCTACTTCTTTTGGAGAGGACGAGGCTGCACTGTAGAGGGTATGGCGATTCAAGAGCACATCGAGGGGGTGACTTCTATTCTTGCCTCCTCCTCGGGTCATGCGTCAAACTTTGGGTGAGCAAAGGGTGCCGTGACCATAGCAGCTCCTACACAAATCCCAAGATTTGTGCCGTCAAAGCTATAGTCGAGCTGATTTTCTAGCCTGCGCTAGCATAATACGAGGTCCCGGTCAATGTTGAACCTTCATGCAGGGAGTCGAATACAGACGCCCAACCAAGCTGACAGCAGAACTCACAATGAGTGGGGCTGAGTCGCCCATTCTTACGATGGAGGTATTTGGCAATGTTCCTGCAACGGTGGATGTCAACTTGGCCCACGGGGCTAAGAAAGTCGGGGTGGCCACTGAAGACATTGAGATTGCTAAGGAGCATTCATCTAAGGAGATTGTCATTGTCAACACACCCCCCTGAGGCAATCGAGGCTGTTAAGGAGCCTCCTCATGACCCTTTTGAGCCTTGGGCTCGAGAGGTGATTGCTGCCGTGTATGCCACGGAAGAAGCTGTGGTGCCAGCCCCTGAGTCTCCGGAGTCTGAAGGTGTTGAGTCTACTGGGGCCATCGAGGCTGTGGAGTTACCTGAGGTTGCCCCATGTTGTCCGCCCTTTGTGGAGCTTTCCTTTGCGGAGGTACTCTTTTAGTATCTCTTTACTTTTTCCATACTTTTGTCTTGGTCTGCCTAACATGTTTTTCGCTGGAAGGCTCAAGAGAGGGCTCTCCAACTTTTGGTTGCCATTGGCTATCTGGCTCGAAGGTACGTCAATGTAGTGGAGCACAGAGCCACAGTTGAGCTAGCGAGGTTGGGCAAGGAGCGGATTGGCATCCTCGAACGTGAGCTGCATGAGGCCAGGGAAAATATCACTTCTCTCAAGGAGTCACTTCATTAGTTCCAGGAGCAATACTCTCTTCTTCAAGAACATTACCTCTAGCTTGAGGGCTAGTCGAGGGCCTCCACTCCGACGAATGGACTAGGCAAAGTATTAGAGGGCAAGTATTCTGGCAGTATTCATTTCTGCCACCAAGTGGTGCAGCTGGTGGCCCTTGACTTTCCTATATCCCTCCTTCATCCGGTGAATGTCAGTGCCATCAAGAAGCCAGACTTGCTGGCCCCTTTCGAAGGGATGGCCGGGCCTTCTTCCTCTTAATTGAGTGGTGATCAACCGCTGAGCCACTCCTCTCTGGGCTGCCAGGCTCCTCTTTTACTTTTGTTTTTTTGGGGGGATGGCCTGCTTATATATTCGAAACTATTGCAATGAGATTAGTTGGATTGTCACGACCTTTGTGGTTGTTTGCTTGTACTTCCAGGTGAAATTTCTTTCTCTTTGTTTGGCTAGCTAAGCATTGCAACTATCGTCGCCAAGTTTGTCTCGGGCGCGTAGCCCCGAGGGTGCTCGTTCCCTTAGGAAGGGAATGTTGCAACACTTCGATTTTATGGGGTGCTCTATCCTATAAGTAGGACATTGCCACATGCCCGAGGGCGAGCCTCACTAGGGCTAGCTGGGTTTCACAGCCATAGCAGCTAGGCCCTGGTAGAGCCGTAGGCCATCGTCCGCACATTGTCATATTGATGCTTGGTCCTGCCCAAGGATGTCATTGTCCATGTGCATCTAGTCCTAATCCGTCGACAGTCATCAACTGAGGGTACTCTCTCCGTCGGAGGGAGGTTGTTGCATGTCCATCATGGAAGCCCCCTAAGGTTTTAGTGGTTGTTTGATTGGGAGCTCCAAGAGCCCGTACGCCTGGAATTTCAGCCACAGGAGGGCCATTTGGTGTGGGATCAAGCTTCGAAATTTTATTGCTTAGTAGGCTGCTAGGCACAAGGTCGAGGTTTTTTCACCACTAGTCAGTCGAGAAACAGGCTAAAATGAATCCCACCTGACATAGGGGGCAATCTAGGTCACTTTATTTGATTAGATGACAAACATGCATACATTCACATGGATAAGCACGCATGAACAAACAATAATTTTATTAATAAAAAACGTGATACATTTACAAGCATTCAAAATGGTGCATGATGTGCTTACCTGGGCTCGGTCGAAGTCCATTGATAATATTCCTTGAGGTGGGTGGGGTTCCATATCCTTGAAATGAGTTTGTTGTCCTGGGTACGTAACTTATACGCACTATTTCGAAAGATTATTGAGATAAGGAACGGTCCCTCCTAATTTAAAGAGAGATTGTTCCTGTTGGCAGTTTTACAGGTTGCCTTTACACTCTGTAGGGCAAGGTCCCCCGCCTCGAGTTGCCGCTCTTACCCTTTTCTTATAAAACCGTGCAATTTGTCACTGGTACGTTACAGTACGAAGGCGTGCTGTGTCTTGGGCCTCTTAAATTAAGTCAAAATGCTCCCTGGGCCTCTGAGAACTGCTGAAGGGGTCAAAGCTTTTGACTCAAAGGTTGGGTAGACTGACTTCCACCGAGACAACAGCCTCGGTGCCACAGTAGAGGCTGAATGGCTTTTCGTGGTCAACTCTCTCAATGTGGTCCTGTATGACCAAAGGACAAACGGTAAATCGTCGGCTTAGGAACCCTCGGCATCCTCCAATTTAGTCTTTAAGCCGTGCAGTAGCATTCAGTTTGTTACCTCCACTTGTTCGATGGCTTGAGGGTACGCGACAGAAGTACGAACCAACCTTATTCACAGACTTTCGCAGTACTTGGTGAATCATTTGTTGGTGAATTGGGTTCCATTATTGGTTACTATAACATCAGAAATCCTGAACCGGCAAACAATACTCTGGCAAACAAACTCTGTTAGATTCTGCTTGGTTATCTATGCTAGTGGGGACGCTTCCGCCCACTTAGTGAAGTAGCCAATTCCCACTGTAACAAACTTTCTTTGCCCGGATGTTATGAGTAGAGGTCTAAGAATATTGAGCCCCCATTACGTGAACAGTCAAGGTGACTAGAGGGCATGTTGCTCCATGTGCAGCTAGTGAGGTATGTTCTCATAGATTTGGCAATTTTGGTATTTCTTCATGAATTCCATGCCATCGCACTTCAATGGTGGCCAGAAGAAGCCTTACCTCATAACTTTGAAGGTAAGATTCTTACCTCTTATATGGGAGCTACAGATACTGAGATGTACCTCACCCAACGCATAGTTAACCTCCTCTAGCGTAAGACACCTCATGTAGGGGACTGACTTCTCTTAGCGGTACGGTCTTCCATCTATAAGGGTATACCAGCCTGCTATTTTTGTCATACACTTGGCCTCATTGGGGTTCTTCGGTAGGGTATTATTGGTTAGATATCTCCGGTACGAGGTCATCTAGTTGTCACCGTCAGCTACTTGCAGCACCTCATGCTCGGGCCATCAATGCTCACGACGGCTAGGACTTCCTGCATATCCTTCGAGTACTGCTCCGGGCTGTTGGTTGCTGCTGCCCTTACTAACTAGTCGGCCTTCCAATTTTCCTCCCTGAAGATGTGGACTACTTTGACTAAGTTAAACGTCTAGGTCAGTCCCTTTACCCTAGCAAGGTACTTTGCAAGCTGCAGGTTTGATGCTATGAAGTCCCCTTGGACCTAGTTATTGACTAACTCAGAGTCGCTGTAGACGATCAGTGACCTAGCTCTTGTGTGAGCCAAAGTCCGGCTAAGAGTGCCTCTTATTTGGAAACATTTTGGTGGCAGGAAACTCAACGGTATCAACTATTTGATCACTGACCCGTTCGGGGTTCATAGAACCACACCTGCTCCGCTGCCTGCTTGTGTTGGTCAACCGTCGACGTGCAAGGTCCACGTTGAAACTTTCAGCTTATCCAAGTCTCCGTCAAGGTCGAGGGTGTTAGGAACTGGAGTCGTTGTCTCGATTATGAAGCTTGCGAGAGCCAGACCCTTCATGCCTAGCTGTGACTGGAACTCCATGTTGAACTCACCCAGTTCTATAGCCTACTTGACTAGTCATCCAGACTCTCTGGCTTCTGTAGGATTTCTTTTAAAGGTTCGCTGGTTAGGACGATAATTTTATATGCCTGGAAGTAGTGACACAACTTTTGGGTGGAGTACACCAAGGCTAGCATGATCCTTTTGGCATGCGAGTAGCGGCTCTCAGTGTGTGTCAATACCTTGCTGACATAATACATCAGTCACTACACGCTAGATTGTTGCAAGATTAGGACCGAACTCAGCGCCATGCTGAAAACCACCAGGTATAAGTATAACTTTTTGCCTTCCTAAGGCGAAGTTAAGAGAGGAGGATGTGAGAGATATTCTTTAAGTTCCTGGAATGCAGCGTCACACTCGGCTGTCCATTGGAACCCAATTGCTTTGGTCCCCTTTAAGGCCTTGAGGACAGGCAGGTATTTTTCTGCCGATTTTGTCAAGAATCGGGTGAGGGTCATGATCCTCTCGGTGAGCTTCTGGACCTTCTTCACGGTTCAAGGAGGACTCATGTCGATGATGGCCCTTATTTTCTTGGGGTTCACCTTGATGCCCCACTAAGATACTATGAAACCTAAGAACTTTTCGGAGGTTACTCCGAACGAGCACTTCTCTTGGTTAAGCTTCATCTACTACACCTAAAGAACCTTGAAGGTTTCACTAAAGTCACGAACATGGTCATCAGTGACTTTGCTTTTGACAAGTATGTTGTCTACATTCATCTCCATGTTCCAACCGATTTGGTCTTCAAACATCTTGTTTACCAATCGTTGATAGGAAGCTCCAACATTCTTCAGATCGAAGGGTATGACGTTGTAACAGTAGGTCCCCTAATTTGTCATGAAAGAGGTTTGCTGCTCGTCCTCTGGGCTTATCCTAATCTAATTGCAACCTGAGCAGGTCTCCATGAACCTCAACAGCTCGTGGTCGGAGGTGGAGTCTATTACCTGATCAATCCCCAGAAGTGGGATGCTATCCTTTAGGCATGCCTTATTTACATCAGTAAAGTTTACACATATTCGCCACTTCCCATTACTTTTCTTGATGATGACGATGTTCGACAGCCAGTTTGGGTATTGAAGATCTCTAATGAACCCTGCGTCGAGTATTTTCTTCACTTCTACACGGATGGCAACCAACTTTTCGACCAAGTGATTCCTGTATTTACGTCGGACGGGTTTTTAATTGGGATCGAGGCTCAACTTGTAGACCATTACTATGGCCGATATCTCTAACATGTCAATAGGAGTTCATGAGAAGACATCGACGTTCTGTCTAAGAAAGGTGATGAGCTAGTCACAAGCTGGACCTGGAAGGGAGCTACTGACATGTACACATTTTTCAGGCTCGTTGGTGTCTAAAGGAATTTGATCGGTTGACTCTTTTGATTGGGCATGTTGCTTAGTGGCCTCATCTCGAAAGTTAAAGCCTCCAATTGGCTAGCTCGGGGTCATCGAAGCGACTTGGGACAGGTAGCGTGTCCCACCCATTACTGGTCTCGTAAAACTTCTCCAATGCCACACGGTGTCAAGAACTTTGTCTTCAAGTGGGGATCGACATCACGGCTCCAAAAGCAATTAGGGATGGTCATCCCAAGATTGCATTATAGATTAAACGAATGTTGACGACCAAGAACGTGAGCATCCAGGAGGTCGTGCGTGGGTATGTTCCTAGCATGACATCTAACTAAACGGCACCTTGTACGAGTATTGGCCCATTGTCCAAGCTATACAGGGGTCCTTCGATGGGCCTCATCTAACTCTTTTTTAACCAAAGCTTAAAGAAAGCACCAAAATAAAGCAAAATTTGAGCGCTTTCATTATTAATAAAAACTCGTTTCAATTGGTAGTTTATTATCCTATCCAAAATGAGAGCAAATACAACCAAAGGGTAAGAATCAGGGGTCATCACATGTGTCATATCATCGACGCTAAAAGTAATAATATTTACCCTATCCCCTACCCTTGGCTTTTTAATGCTGGAAGCATTCTCCGAGCGGTCCCGAGAATTGCCTCTCGCTGGCTTGGTCATCACCATGTCGACAACCTTGGCTGCCACTTGATTCCTCAGCTGCTCTTGTATGTCTTCCTCTGTTGCCGTAGGATCTTATCTCAAGTTTTGCTGGAACCTTGTCAGATAACCCCGGTGCATCGAGCCTTCAATCACCCTCTGTAGAGTCTGACAGTCCTAGGTTTCGTGACCCAGAGACCGGTGGTAATTGCAGTATTTGGTCTAGTCCCCTGCCTCTAGTTCTTCGGCGCCTTGGGCCACTTTAAAAACTTTTCGTGTCAGATCTGTATTAGGATATTGGTGCGTGTATCAGTTAGGGGGGTTGGGGTTTGTAGATGGATTTCTTTTCGGACTTCTAGCTCCACCCGTAGTTGCTTGCGCGATCCTCAGGGATGGTAGTCATCCCTGTTCCTCTTCTTCTTGCCCGTTAGTCTCTCCGGCGATTGGTCTGTGCGCTTTGGGCACATAGTTTCGTGGGCCTCCTCGGTCGCAATATAAGCTTGAACAATCGCCTCAACTTCTTGGAAAGTCTGAGGATTCTATTGGGCCAAGTGCTTGAAAAAGTTACCCAGCTCTAGAGTGGCGATGAAAGCACTAAGCTTCACCTTGTCGGTGAGCCTGGATATCCTTCGGGTCTTGGCGGTGAAGCGGGCTAGGAAGTGCTTCAGGCCTCACTGCCGAAGTTGACTATGTGCCGTGATTACTTTACCTCCCTTCGTCTAGAGGCGAACTGGGACAGGAAGCAATCAACAAGCTCTTCGAATGTCCGGATAGAGTTCAGCTCAAGACTGTAGAACCAGAGGCATGTGACCCTTTGAGGATCTACGAGAAGCACTGACACATAGTAGCCTCACTTAGGCCCTGAAAGCTCAGTAATGTGCGGAAGTGGTCCAGGTAATCCATTGGATCAGCATTCCTGTTGTATAGCTTGAGGGCCGACATCTTGAATTTGTAGGGTAACGCCTGCGCACAAATCTCCATTGCGAAGGGTGACTTTCTCGGGTCTATGTTTCTTCCGCTGATATCACCCCTAAAGATGCGCTGCCATATCTTTTCTACTTTCTCCTCCATGCGAGTGGTGGACGCGAGCCTATTGGCATTGAGGATGGTCCTCAGCTCCGAGTGGCTTGGAAAGGGATGCGCGGCCTCGCGACTCCCAATTCGTGGTCACCGTGTGCTGCAGGAGGCTACTCCTTGGGCCGAGGGTCTTCGGTCGCCACAGGAGTAGCAAGGGTTTTACCACTCCGGGCTTTCCTCCCACATCCCATCGTTAGAACAGACCTCTGGTCATGTTCAGACCCTGCTGCTCGATGCCTTCAGTGACGGTCCAAGTTTACTATCGAAAATTCGGTAAAGATTCAGTAGAAAAATGGCTACTAAACAAATACAAAACCTACACAATAACCCTATACAATAAATATACTATCTCAACACATTAAAAATCTATCAAATTCAAACACCAATGTCCCGAATACAAAAAAGACGCTAACATAGTATCTAAATCTGCCAAAACATTTCCTGGCTCTAACGTTATATCCCCAGACAGAATATTGGACATAGAGAAGTGCCATTAGGTACCTGAAACAAACCAAAATAACCTGCGGAAGCATATATATATACATTTATGCACAACGGACTATACTATCTGATTCTCCATCATTTTTACAATATGCAATAACAAGATTAACATAAATATATATACAACCCTTCATTAAACATATAAAATCCCAAATCTTCGATATGATCTTCTAAGTTCCGTGGCTAGCCATCTTCTAGCTTCTACTCCACCCCATCAGGTGTAAGCCTGTGCTAATCTGAATGAAAAAAAAAAGAAGTAAGAAGTGAGCCTAAAGTTCAGCAGTGCTCAATATAGTAATAATATACGCAACATACTCAATATAAAGCAAAAAGGAAGGGAATAAGAACATGATACATGATGCGTAACGTGAAATATGATCAAACACGTTTTCAGAATACAAACAACTTTTTACATTTTATCTTTGAATTCCTTTAGATTCTAAAACATGCTGAAATCTTTATTATCTTTTCGAATCTGAGCTAGTGGGCCTTACTAACTAACGGAGTAGACAATCGATGAATGAATGTGTATGTACTCCACACATTCTGAGGCACTGCCATAATATCTCAATTTTTAACATCTTGTGGCGGAAGGTATATTTTTTACAAATATACAAGGCCAAATAACAGATACGCCACCAAAGTGTCTACCATGGTCAAGGAGTATTTCTCGATATACTGCTATAATATCCAAAGGCATGCATGAAATACTACCATCAGAAATATAAATCTTTGATCCAAATTTTAGAATTATTTATTCTTTTAAGGGAAAGTCCACAAAATTCTTGTACAGAGTTCTCACTCTCTAGAGAACAGATCATCAGACATAACATATTTTGGTGTTCCTTAAAAGCTTTATATATCTTTAAAAATTCATATATATATATACAGGTACATAAAATTATTTCTCATACTTTAAGTCTTCAATGGATTCAATTATATGCATAGTTATCATAACACTTGGAAGAATCAGAAATTTCCTACCACACTGGGCCAAATATTACTTTAGTACTTTCAGACAACAAATTTCTTTCACAAATACACATAATGTAATTTTCAGAATATATAATTGAGCATATACAATTTCAAGTGATTAAATACAAATTAATAATATGGGATTATGCAAAAGCCCCAATTAAATTCGGGTGAACAATGCCAGCGTGCCGGATAGGGCTCCCGGATGCGCCAAACGGGTCAAAACTTAGAAATCGAGCACCCAACCAATAAATATTCATATTCAAGAATTGGGTAAATTATAATTAAAGTCAAATCATGCATAAAATTTAAATTAATTGGTTATACGTAGTCTAGGCACGGGCTAGGGTTTTGGCGAATGAAATTCTATATAAAACTACCAAATCGGATACCCAATCGATAAATTAACATGCACAAATTATGGGTAATGATATTCTAAACCCAATTTAGGCAAAAATTCTAAAAATCTGCTGATAAAAACGTCTGGGCGCTGAGTAAGGATTTTGGTACGAAAAACTTACCCAAACTAGAAAATTGGACACGAAATTCACATATGTGCATGCTTAGGTTATGGGTAACATATAATATAACTTTATTTGGGTATTAGAACGATGATATTCGAAGACAATGAAACAAAAGTGCAAGAAAACGAAGGAGGAGGGTAGGGGTGCACTTGTCTCAACCCGATCTATCACTTCTCCAACTAGTTTCAAGTTGGAATTGAACCTGAGAGCTTCGTTCTCTACCTTCCCTCTCTTCCCCTTCGAGCTTTCTCTCTCCTCTCTCTCATATTTCCCCAAAATTGCAACAGTAAATAGCCCGACGCGTCTTTATAACAGACTGGCGCCCTAGCGCGCGATGAGTGAACTTCAGGTGCCAGCTTGCTGGATGTGGTGTCCAGTAGGCGGCTGCCCGATTCTGCCTCTAGCTTTACGGTTCCCGCAAATTTTAAGCCTAATTTTTTGTTATCTTAATTTAATATATCGTGATTACTATAATTTAAAATCCGAATCTTATTTACTAATTGACATTTTGAGGTTTATAACACCGGTTCCCAATTCTCCCAATTTTGGGTCTTCGGACCTCTCAACCCGATTTCTTCTGTGTTCTTGGACATCGATTTTCTTATTTTAATTTAATTACTCCTAATTACCATATCTTGGAAACCAGTACCTTACACCTTCTGGGTCCCAGCGTCGTCGGGCCACTTAGTCTTCTCAATCGGCTGCTTCAACTTTTGGCCTTCTTCTTTGAAGTTGATACTTGCGTTGTGCAGTGGGAGACCTCAATTTTTGCTCATCTAGACGGTTGTTGATCCTCTAAAGTATTTTGAACATGTTTCCCATTTGGACAGCTAGTATGCAAACGTTGGGTTTGAGACATTCACCAGCATGGCTAACTGTAGAGGGTTATCGCCTTTGGTGGCGATGTCCTTGACCGGCACACTGGTTGCGCTCTAGTATTGACCATGTTGGCTTGTCCATTGTGAGTATAGTTGGTGGTTGGACTTTTACGTTGTTTCCACCGACGGTGCTAATAATGTGTCCCTAGATCTGGGTTATAAAGCTACTCGATCTTTCATTATGGGTCAAAATAGAACGGGTCATATCTCTATCTTTATTAGTCTAAAACCTGCGCACCAAAAAAAATAAGTAAGAGATCAGAGGATTGGTAGGATTCACTTCCCGATTTATTCTCCGATATTCAAGTTGAAAATCTTTATCCGAAAATAAAAAGATGTTGAAGGATGTGAGAGGATGCGATGGTGCATGTATACAAGGGATGTGAGAGGAGGTTTGGACTCTTATAATGTGCCCAATGGGGAGTGGCCTAGAAAGATGGAGAATTGGGTTCCGATGTGTCTCACTCGATGAGTAGCTTGCTGGGATACACTCAACAAAAAGTGGCTTCGTTAAGAGGAGGGAAAGCTGTGTTTAAGCAAGTGAACTTGGTTCTTCTGTGTTCGTGTGTTCTTTTTCTCCTTTTTTCTTGTGTGTTCGAAATCCTCTCTCTTCCTTGTGATTGGGAGGGGGATTTGTAATATTTCGTGGAGAATATTTTGGCGCCAAGACATATGACATATGTCCCGTCAGGATTCATCGGTCATTGGGACATTGATAGGAACCACTGCTGTCAGATGTTGTCACGAATTCGAATCAAATATGTCAATTAAATAATTAATTATAATTCTTAAGATTTAAAATTCTAAATAAATTCAATAAATCATACTAAATCTTAAAATCTCAGTGTGACAAACCAATTATATAAGATTCGACAAATTAAAAATCCACGCAGGTCCTCATTGGATAGTCTTCTGGACAACATAAATACAACTTGCTTTACGATCATCGTATGAGAAGTAATAATTCAACCAAAATTAAGATCAGACATAACATAATATTCTAACTATTCCTAAAATATAACTATGGATCTATACCTGACCAATTCTATAATCCAATTACATAAAACACCAATTTAAGCCATGGCAAAACTAAAACTCACCAAATTGGATGAATAGCTGACAGATCACGTCTTTACTCATGCAGTACATCCGAACATTTTACTCTAAATGGATAAAATATAAAACATGAACCTAAAGCCCAATAGGTATCATATTTCAATAAAATAAGTCCAATAAAGTAAGGGGGAAGGTCAAATAGATAAATATCTAATCAAACAACAGAATAAATCTAAATTGCCGATATAATAAATTCAATAGAAATCAAAGATCCAAAATCTAATAGTAATATTGTACTCAAACTAATATCCAAATCCAAAATAAATATCCAAATTAGAAAATAATCCACATCAGAACGTGTATATATATATAAACAGAAGTGATTCACAGCAATTCTAATAAACCGATATCCAATGCAAGTCCAAGGCCAAGGCTTAATCAATTTGTGATTTGAGGTAGAATCTGATAATCGAATGATCCATTATCATGTACAGAAGCTAAATCGCAGCAGATGGACCAAAGGTTCGGATCAAAACATATAGTTAAGATTATTTGTATGTGGCATACCAAGGCCCGTGTGTGGGCAAAATCGATAAATCTCAAATCCAAATATCTAAATCTATGCAGAAAATACAAAACATATATCAAATTTGAGTTTCGATTATTTGACAATCTTAAACCATGTCAAATGCAAATTAAGTCAGCATGCATGGCTGCCCATGTACTCTATCTCCTATGGGTAAGATTGCTCACTATATTTTGTCACCCGCGATTTTGGGTATAACCCTCAAACTTATTAAGATATCCGAGTATATTATAATGTCAAATCAATCATTTAAATGGAAGGGTCACTACTCCAAGCCTTTCCTTCCGACGAAAAAGAATTCCCAAATAATAGATTTCTCTATCAGGAGTTGGCTAGAATATCCAACAATAAATCCAAATGTAGTGATCGTAATCTGGCACATGCATGTGAAAATGCATGGCCTAAATAAATGTCATACACATTTTCATATACATATATTGATATGAACATATACAGCGTACGATAAATTTTTTAGACTTTTAAAAAAATAATAAACCCTCCAAAATCATAAAATTCGAACCAGAAGCTCCCAAATCGGCCAATAAGCCACACATGCATATCCAGAATAAATAGAACGGATGTATAAAAAATATACATGTTAGTAAAAATTTTAAATAGTATCTAAAATATTTCAGATGTTAACTCCGACTAAAAATATGGGGTTACAGATGTTTGTCTTGACTTTATTCCAAACAGGGCAACCAAAAGGGTACTCTGAGGTATCCAAATCGCACCTTCACTCTCCTGCTAAAAATTTTAGCCTCTCTCTCTCTCTTCACGTTCACCTACATCGACGGCTACTCCAGCACAGGCGACAGTGGCAACCATGGTGGCAACACCCGGCAACGACAGTAACGACGGCGTGCAAGTTGTCAACTCTCTCTCCATTGCACCACATTTACTCATTTATTCAAGATTCGATTGATTTCTCTTAAAATCGGTACATGCAATCCTAAAATCGACATCTATAAGGAGAAGGGAATGATTTACTTGTCTCAATTTCATCCGTTTCCTCCGATAACGGCAGTGACGGTGGCGGCCAATTGCTTCGATTTGCGATTCTTTTCTCTACTCACATTGATGCAAAAAATGGAGGGTAATATCATGGAGAGAATTTTGCCTACTTCCATTCCTACTATCGACACTTCCAGCAACGGCGGCGGTGGCGGTAGCCCTATACTAGCCCTCTCTTTGTTCTCTTTTTCCCTCTTCTCATCTCTTCTCCCCGCTTTTTCTCTCTTAGTGACACCCCGCCACCTCAGATT
>JAODPA010115388.1:0-18897 GCA_025585075.1 Nepenthes mirabilis
GACAAACGAAATGAAGGGAAGAAGTAAGAGAGAAGAGAGAAAAAGAGGAAACAGGCACGAGGGTTGCGGTGAGGGAGAAGGAAGGAAGGAAGCTAACAACCGAACCCTAAAAAGGAAACCTTTGACTATTTAAGAAAGAGGAGGGCACGCAATGGAAGAAATGGTCGTCACCATGAAACCCTGGATGCGCAGCTGATGCCGTCAATGCTGTTCCTAGCCGTTGCTATTGCAAATCGCCATCTTGGATCCAGGCTGGAGTTGCTGTCGTTGGTTGGTGTTGTCACCATCATTGATTTGTGCCATTGCTGTCATTGTCGGAAGAAGAATATGAAATTGAGGCAAGTTGTTTTGAGTTTCTTTGCAAAAAAAAAAAAAAAAAGAAAAAATCCGTGTCCTTCCTTCTCTAATATTAATGTAAATTTTTTAGTTGTGTATCAAGATGATGAAAGAATTTGTTGTGTGTAGGTAAATTTTGGAAAATTTCAATTAAATTTGACCTTTGATGAAGAAATTGGGAAAACAAAGCTTCCGCTCTGACGTGGAATTTCCAAGGAATTAGTATGATCTGGGCTCAAAATGATTAGCATGTAGAATTTATAAATTCTCTATTGAATCCTGTGAGTTGAATTTTCGTTTCCATGATTTGATTTTCGGAAATTTGGTTAAGGGAAGTTTGGACAAAAACAGAGCCTTCGGCTAAATGGAAAATAGGATTTTGGGCTTCACGCTTGAATTAAGGGTTGAGGATTGAATCTTGTTAAAATGAAGGTTTATAATTTTCTAAATTCATGTTGGATTGTTTAAATTGGTTAGAAGCTACCGTATTGTAAAGAATTAGTGTTGCGTTTGTCTCCTGGAAATGAAAGTGAATAGTGTGTGTGCAGCTGCGTGCTGCTGCTGCTGCTGTGTGTGTGTGTGTAGCTATGCAACATAAAGGTGTGGACAGTGCGAGTGTTGACAGTGTGGATGTGTGTTGCAGTGTGTGTGTGTATATAAAAGTATGTGTAGTATGTGTATTGCCGTGTGTGGGTGGTGCTTGGCAGTGGCAGTGCGTGGGTTTGCAGCATGTGTGAAGGAATAGATTTACATGGGTGTAGGTGACAATGAATGGTGGACTTCTTAGATTGGGGTTGAGGTTATTGGCCAATATAGTTGGGAGCAATGTTAACTAAAAGATATATATACATAGATATATTTTTGGGACAAATTGATTATTGGAGACTTTATTATGTACATGATGAGTGAGAAATTAATTATGGTCTTGGTAATAGGTTTCGATGGAGAACTAATTAAATGTTAGATTGATTTGAATATGTTATTCACAGTTCGCTTTTGTTCTTTCATCAGCCTGTGATAAACTTCTTTGTGTTAACCTTAATGGTGTGAGTATGGTTCTTGTCAGTATCGAATGACATTTCTATCGTTGTACTTGCAAAACTTCTTTTGCGTTATGTTCGATTGTGTGAGTATTTAGATTATTGGCTTCTTACGATTAAGGTTAAGGAGAGCGTATGAAAATAATAATATATCTAGTCGAATGGGAGGTTACGACACTTTAACGTGGTCTACACTTATCCGATACTGATTTCCGTATCATGGTAATAATGATATATATTGTTTATTGTGAAGGGATACTTATAGTCATGTGACCATCGTAGGAGATAATATCAAAAATATTATTTGGCGATGGGTATCACAGATGGTATGGGCAAGTTACAGGTATAGCCTTTGAGAGGATTGTAGGGATAGTAAGGATACCATAGAAAACCTTGTTGCACTTACCCAACAGTTGGGGGCGTAAATCAACAGCCTTTGATTTACGGTGGCAGAAAGGTCCAAGGAGATTCATTGTGATATTTTGTTATTATTAATACTTTATGAGTTTAGGATTTGATTGAATCTACTAGTTGTATTTGGTAGAATTCATGTGTCAAATTTTACGATATTCGAATTCAGTGGAATCCATGTTATTTATTTTTATTTGATTTTTAGGTCGTTCACGCTGATATTCGGATTAGAGATCCCTTTTTATTTCTTGTGAGATCGAATTCTGAGGGATCTTCGTCTTTTATTGTTAAAATCTTATGATCTTTGTCACATCAGAGTTGGAGTGATTTGCTTATATATTGGTATCGTAAATGCAATGAAATGCATTTTCTTTGACATATTTATCTATTGAATATTATACGATTATTCATAATTTTTGTCATACCTTATGTATTGTTACTATCCTTTTCTATTTGTTTTGGATTTGCTATCACTTGTTGGACGTTTGGCTCACTTTTACTATTTTTTTTTCTTCCAGAGTAGCAAGTTTAGACGATGATAACTCCAGGGTTGGATAAAGAATTGTGATGAGAGAGATTGAGGCCTAACTGGAGGTAGTATTGAATTTATGTCTAAGAGAAATATTTTGATATTTTGCTTCATTTTATTAGAATTTTTTGGGATTATGTACTTTTCCTAGATTTATTTTTGGTATGAGGATATTTATATCATTATAGTTGTGTTTTATTAGTTATGGGTGTACTATATATTGATTTGAGATTTAAATTTTTCTTATGTGACAAGATTTGGATATTAGTTACGAATTTCAGGTTCGACTTAT
Source organism: Nepenthes mirabilis (assembly GCA_025585075.1). NCBI lineage: Eukaryota > Viridiplantae > Streptophyta > Magnoliopsida > Caryophyllales > Nepenthaceae > Nepenthes > Nepenthes mirabilis. The sequence continues at coordinate 2,609 of JAODPA010115388.1, forward strand.
CACAACTTTATGGTATTAGAGAAATTAAGGTTCTGTGAAGAATACTTGGGTATTTTATGCATTACTAATATTTAAGGATATTAGGCAATTAAATGGAATATGAGAAATTTAGAGTATTTATGATTGTTCTACAATTGAATAGAGGACTGCATGTCTTTTAGGTGATTGAGAGGATTTGGTATCGTAAAATTTTGTTCATCAAGTGATTTGAGGACTTAGGAATTGACGATGATTAGAGAATTTTAGGGTCTTTAAATGAGTTAAGGACTTATAATATCTTGGTGAACTCTAGTCAATGAGTTAACAACTTATAATAACTTACCCATACGAAGAATTCAGATATTTTACGAGCACTCCAACTAGCAGACCAATATATAGACCAAGCCATTAACACATTGATTTGCAATTCATGGACGACAGAGAACTAGCTTCTATTGCTTCCATACTCAGCGGGAACGGACAGTCAAAATTGATTATTTCATACTTTGAAGGTAAGTTATTACCATCCTCATCAATTAAGTAGCAAAAGATTAGTGATCATCGCAACAAGCAACGTTGTTTTAAGTGTGGGAAGATCGACCATATTGCCAAATGTTGCAAGACGTCTACAACAACAACTACGACAACCAACATCATACTTTGCAGCACTCATGCTACTTGGCCAATCAGCTTCCTTGCTGCCTGACCAGTCGCTCGCTGTGTGCGCATTTTCTTGCACAAGTCTCGTATGAACATTCGATAACTTTCCGTTTGCTGAGCATCCTACAAAGGAGTTACCAAATCTAACGAACTTCCCCTTATGACCTTGTGGGGGAACCTTTTTCCTGTACTCGGTGATTGTCATCACTTGCCTTTGGGCAGCTTCCTCTCAGTTGAAATTCTGGCATTGGCCTTCGCAAGTTTGAATAATACCTTCTTTAATTCCACTGATCCTGAAGTAGTTCCACTCTCCTTTTGCTTCTCCTCCGCAATTGAATCATTCCTTCTTATACTCCACCTTGGCCACCTCCTCTTGCCGCCTTGACTAATATCCCTGTTGATTATCTTGGCATCATCCTTGGCAACCCAAGCCTTTATCAGGTACCAACCTGATCTCTTACTTCCCCTTATCACAATCGAGGTGCCTTTGGTAAGTTTCTACCGGCCATTTTCAAATGCCGTTCGGAAGCCTTCTTCATCAAACTTCCCAATTGAAATCACATTCAACCTCAAGTCCGAGGTATGTCACATACCCTTTAACACAAGCTTCCTTCCATTGCTTATCTGCAAGCAAACATCCCCGATGTTAATCTCGACGAGCCATGATTACCCATCTTCAATACCCTGTGGCCTATGGGCTTATAGCTCATGAAGTGGGACTGACTTGGTGTCACATAGTGTGAGGCGTTATTGTCCATCACTCAACTCATCTTTTGACTCGGTAGGTTCTATGTTTCTCCCGCGTGAACAACCAAGAGGTTTCCGCAAAGAACAATAGTGGCCAATCATCATCATGATCCCACTTCTCCTGACGCTCGCCTCCACCCTCCTTCTCCTACTTCCTCTGCGGGCTGTCCCGCCGCATGTGACCCTTCTTGCCACAATGGAAGCATGTCTTTTCTAGAAGCTTGAACCGGTTGTTGATTCTCTCCGATTTACCGCCTCGATTCCCCGATCTCCTATGTTTTCGACTGCTGGTCGCCACAAGTAGACTCGGCTCCCTTGAAGTATTTCTGCTTTCCCTCCGCCTTAACTCATTCATAAGTAAGGAAGTGGTGACCTCGTCCAATCTGAGTATATCTTTTCTGAACAACAGCGTCATATAAATATGATCGTACGAGGCCGGCAATGATGCTAGCAACACTGACGCTTTGTCTTCCTCGATTTTTTCATCAAGAGCTGACATCTACGTCATAATTTAGTTGAACTCATCCAGGTGCTTCTCAAAATTTTTTCCTTCCGACAAATGCAAGTCATAGAGCTGCTTCTTAACATGCAGTCTCGTTGTCAAGGATTTGGACTTATACCGGTTCTTAAGCTTCTCCCGGATCTTTGTTGGGTTTGGTAAGTCAATGATCTCTTGAAAAATATTGTCCGCAAGATATAGCTTGATCGTACAATTAGAAAAATTCATCTTGTCTAGCCACTCTTCTTCTGTTATGTTCTCTGGCTTCTCTTCCTTTCTCCAAAGTGTTTTTACCATTCCTTCTCAAGTCAAAATATTTCTCATCTTTTCTTACCAAAGGATGAAATTATTTTACCCATTAAACTGCTTCACACTAAATGGCAAGCTTATCGATGATGACGCCATCAAATTACAGGTTTATAACCTCTCTCTGATACCACTTGTTAAAATTCGACTCAGATACACATTGATTCAGCGCAGCGAAAAAACCCAAACTCCCCGTCGACCATTAACTACTAAGAATGTGAGTATAAGGAATACAAGAGTGCACAATATTTTTAACGTAAAAAACCTTGCTCAACCAAGGAAAAAACCACGAAACAAACTCTAAAAAAATTTTACTATATAAAATCGATTCTAAAAATCTCGAGACAGAATACCAACAACTCGCCCGAGATAAAATAAGAAAAAATGATCTCCAGAGTAAGAAAACTGTCATTCTCTCTGTTTTTTTCTGTCCTTACTCTCATTGATGATACTCTCTGCTCACTTATTTTACAAGTATGATGGTGAACGGTGACCAGCAAGGGCTTCCTTCTGCACTTACCTCTGCTCCATTCCACCCTTCATTCTAGACACGATTCACCCACATGCAGTTCACACACACCTCTTCTGAAGAGCCTGGTGTGTTTTATAATAACGTCTAATTCAAATCTCATCTACTCACCTGGCCTGGTCTTATAGAGGATTTGTCACACTAATTTTGTCATTTTTTACGCCTTCACCAGTTTCCATGCTTCTACAAACGGCGCATACTCTGCAAGTCAAACCTACTCTACATAGATGGTGCATATTTTGCAAGTTTGGACGCGTGTCTTGTAACACTTACACCTACTCCGTAAAGCCGTTTGCCTTCCCTACAGTTGACCTACTCTACAAAGTTACCTACTTACTCTGAAAAGTCAACTATCTGTATTGTAAAGTCACCCATTAGCTTTCCAAATAGGTCGCCCTGGCCTGCCTTCGTATTAGTGGTTAGAACCACTCCGGCTGCAGTCCACTCCGACCTTTTCCCATTTCAGTATTTATCACTCCGAGATTTACCCACTCCGGCAAATTGGTAACTTTGGCTAATGCTCACTCCAGCAATTGCCACTTTACAAAGTCGTCTGCCAGCTTTGCTAGGTCCTTTCCTCTGAACTGGCATTGCCTAGTTACCTCTTCGCATCTATGCCTTTGATCGGCCTCTCTGGCCGGCTTTATCTTAGCTCAGCTGGCCGGCCTTCCTGACTAGCTTCTCCTCTCAATTGGCCAGCCTCCCTGGTCAGCTTTTTGTTGTCCGGCCGGCCGCTGCGGGCTGGCCTCCTACTGGCTGACCTCCTTGCAGCCTGGATACCTGGCCGGCCGTCCTCTTGCAGCCCAGTTGGCCACGGCCTTGCCAACTTCTCCCTCGGCCTTGACCCAATTTGCAGCACTCCTGTTGCTCGGCCAATCGGCTTCTTTGTTGCCTCGCTAGTCACTCGCCGCATACGCACTTCTTCGCACAGGTCTCGTGCGAATCTCTGATGACTTTTCGTTTATTAAGCATCCCACAAAGGAGTAACCAAACCTAACAAATCACCTAACCAAAAGCTAAGGAAATGGATACAAGGGGAGACCAATTAGAGATTTTAGTAGAGTTGGCTGTTGAGAGCTAGTTTTAGTGCTATCAATAACTTGGTTAAGCAAATTAAAATGGCTATGCAGCTGAACCAAAAGCCAGACTAAATAACAATATTTTCCAATAACACTAACAAATAGGCCAGTAAAATCAAGGTGGCTGAATCAATCGTACATTTCCTCTACTTAGTTATAATAATCTTTTGACTTCTGAACAGAACATAACCAAACTTCCAAAAAAACTCTCTCACTCTCTCGACCCAAATTCCTTACCACACAAAAAATCAAATATTATCATATTTATTTACCCTTAAAATCACATTACCAAATAAAATAATTAGTTTTAAATCATTCGCTTCCTCTATTTATTTTAGTCTAAATATTAATTGTTTTTCAATATTCAAATGTCAACTTTCTACCACTATTCTAACCTATCCATTCATACCCTTATAATAAGCTAACAACACAACTAATAATGACTACAAGTTAGGATATATGGGCGGCTAAGTTGCATCTAGGTGGTTAGAGTAATCCTCATTTAAGTTGAATCTATATCTAATATTATTTCCATCCATGATATTGTTATTATTTGCCCTTAAAAGTCTCACCTCGAATCAGTTGAAAACCCAACTTACTTAGATTACTAAGTATAAAACTAACAAACAAACTGTTGGGGTCGGAACGACGTGGATCCACCCGATCCAATCAAAGCAACGGAAAAGCCGAACCCCCCGCAGTCATCGTTAGCTACCATGTAGTAGGAATAAGGAAACAAGAGATGCACAGCATTTTTTACGTGGAAACCCCTTCCCAAACCGAAGAGGAAAAACCACGAGATACATAATCCACCAATAAATTCACTATGTAAAATGGTTACACAAACTCAGAGATAGAGTACAACAACCACCACCGTAGCTACACAAGCCCCAGAGACGAAAACGAAGAACAGAGCCCGAGAATACAAAGTCCTCACACTTTGAGTTTCACTCACTGCTTTCTCTTTCTTCTACTTTTTCTCTCCTCACTGTGGTGCACTCTACTCTCTTATTTTACAAGTGTTGGTGAAACGACGGACGCCATTTCACCTCCGCACACAGCGGCCGGCGCACTGCGCCCCTGGCGGTGTCTCCTTCGCCAGGCCGGTGCAACCTACACCCAGGGTGTCTGGACACACCCACATGAATGGTGGCCCTGCTCTGTCCGAGCACTCTGGGGACTCACCCTCCTGGTGAGTTCTCACACATTCTGCCACTCCTCCTTGGGTGCTGAGAACGGCACACTCACCTTACCCACTGCATGCCCAGCATGCACATATATAAGCCCAGCTGGAGACCCTTCAATTAATAAGCAGGTGGCGTGTGGACAACCTTCTGCCACCTGCCCTGCAGCCTATGCTGCAGCCGTCCACCTACTCTGTAATCGCCTATTCCCAAGAACGGCGCATGCTCTGACAAGTCTGCAACTTGGCGCTTGTTCAAACGGCGCATGCACTGACATGTCTGCAACTGGCTATCTGCACAAACGGCGCATGCACTGACAGGTCTGACACCTGTCCTCCAAAGGTCAACTGTCTGCTACATGCAACAACGTCCTCGGTCGATACTGCACTCAAGTCCTCGGACCATCTGTGCCCATGGCGATTACAATAGTCATTTGGTGTTCTTTGGTCTCAGGCAGTGACAACGACCTCGGACTTTCCAAGTCCTCGGTCCTCACCGTGCACACCCCATGTCCCCGGACGACACTGTGCACTCAGCCATGTCCGCGGGGGATTCCATACCAGTGTCACCAACTAGTAAATTCTGGCCTTCCCTTTGGCCGTCCGTGCGCTACGTCCACGCACTATGTTAGCGCATCCTGGCTGTCCGGGCGCTCTGAATGTCCGCCCGTCCCAACTGTCCACGCGCCCCCGGCTCAGTTTGATGACAAACAAGTTTGTTAGATTACCCACAAGGGAGTGACCAACCCAACACAAACAATTGGTTATAAGGTTGGAAACAAAGGGGCGACCATCTAAAGATTTAGATGGAGTTGATTCTGAATACTTCTCCTTATATATCGAGCTCTCAAAATAACACTTGAACCAAAACTTGTTGCTTCATTCCGTAATTCCCAAATAGTCACCTTTCAGCCAAGATCATATCAACTTGCTAAATTATTATTTTTGTCTAATTTATTTACATATCCTCTAACATAATCCAAATCAATCCTTAGAATTTATCCTGACATATATTGATTTCCTATAACCAAAAAGCAGTTGATTTTCCAACGTTAGTTCTATGACTTCCTTGTAAAGATGTGGACCTCTAATACGACAATGAATAACTCTACTAAGCTTTAAGATAACCAGTCCCTAGATATGTCCAAAACAAATCTTAAGTCTACAATGTCCAAAAAATATGAAAAAAAAGTCAAAATTCTAGTTATCCATAAGCTCTCCAAGCCTACAACCTAATACTAACGAGTTCATCAAAGAATTTAATTCTCTAATGAATTTATTAACAAACTATTCATGCAATTATCACAGGAAAATAATCATATAATTATAATTTTTCAAACTAGTTAAGCCAAAAATATCCATAATATTGCACAAATGGATAATCTATTTTTGGTAGATATAGCCGAGGATTTAAGCCATAGTCAAGAGCTGACTTTAATATTTGGATAGATGAAATTTTGAGGTTTCGGAATCATATTTGTCATTACCCGGAGTAAAGCAGGTCTGGATAATTATTACTTATAAAATTAAAAATCTCAAATAATTATAATAATAAATACTAAATCTTAAAAATTTGGGTGTGACTAACCAAAAATACAAAAACCTGACAATCTCATCTATATAGAACCTCATCTGAAAACCATCTAAACAAAATACTTGCGACCTGCCCTGCGAACAACAGTAAGGAAAACAACCAAATCAAACCTCAAACCAGGAAATCAAACATGACCAACTCTATCTATATCATGTGGATAAATATTCACAAAAAAATGCAGTGCCGCATCGAATCTTACCCAACTCCTGCAGCAAATTTGAGTTTTCTACTCTTAAGGGAAGAAAATAAAAAAACGTAAGTCGAAAGCTTAGTAAGTATTGTCATATATATGTATAAAATAGTATTATAAATTAAAGGGAGGGCTCATATAAAATCAAATATTTGATCCAATCACAACGCACTGAAAAAATATATTCGGAACAAATCATGCTCTGATACTCCACCACAAATACTGAAACCACCGCACACCCACAGTAGATGCAAATTAAAATTTGAATTTGCACATCAAAATGGCTACGTTTTAGGCTGGCAAATTAAAATCTGAATGTAGCAAGTACCATCATATATATGTATGAAATAGTGCATATAAATTGAGGGAGAACTCATATAAAATTAAATATTTGATCCAATTGCACCCCCTGCCAAAACATATCCAAAACAAATCATACTTTGATACTCTGCCACAAATACCAAAACCACCGCACAACCACGGTAGATGCAAATTAAAATCTAAATTTGCACATCATAACTGCTATATTTTAGGCCGCCAACTCTAAGCCATCACAAATAATCGGCGCCCGACGATATTTTAGGCTTACAGTTATCGGCCACTTTTTTATTATTATCAGTTACAATTTAGACGTGTTACTCTTGACCATCTTTTTGTTATTGTCGGCTACAATTTAGGCCTGTAACTTTTAACGATCTTTTAATCATTATTGGTTACAATTTAGGCTTGCAACTCTCAACTACCTTTTAATCATTATTGACTACAATTTAGGTCCACAACTTTTGACCATTTCATATTATTGGATCTTGATTATATTTTAGGCCTATAACTCTTGGCCACTACATACCATTAGCTCTATTAGCCTGACTATATTGTAAACTTGTAGCTTTCAGCCACCACATATCATTAGTTCAATTAGCTCAAATACATTGTAGACATGTAGCTCTTGGCCATCACATATCGACCAACTAGGGCCTCAGACTACCATGGTGCCATATATATCGATCCACCAAGATCTCGAACTCCCCTATCCCCACACACATATCGATCCACTAAGGTCTCAGATCACCATGATCTCATACACATATCAATCCACTGGGTCTCAAACCACCTTGATCCCACACACATATTGACTCACCAGGTCTCAGATCACCATGGTCCCATACACATATCGACTCATAGGATCTCGGACCATTATAGTCCTAGACAAATATACTCTCATTCTTGTCCTTTATCACTTCCGCTCCACCGCTTACCTCTCTGCCAGCCTAACCTCCTTATTCCCCATGAGATTTCGGATCAAAAGAGCCCAAAACCACTACTTCTTGGCCAAGATCCTGCACAATGACTTTTGGATGCTAGAAAATTCTCCAAAATCATAAAACCCTATAAAACCTCTAAATCGACTAGTAAATCATACATGCATGGACATAATAAATAGGTAGTATAAGGTGCCAATTTTTAAAATATGGTAATTAAAAGTAATTAAATTAATATAAATAAATCAAGGTCAAAGGACATGGGAGAAATTGGATTGAAAAGCTCAAAGATCCGAAATTGGCTAAACCGGGAACCGACATTATAAACCGTGAAAAGTTAAACTATAAATAAGATTTGAGTTTTAAATTATGATAATCACAACTTATTAAGCTAATATAATCAAAATTAGGGTTCAAGAATGTGAAATATTGAGTTAGAAGGATCGAAATGGATCTTGGACGGCACGTGTGCAAAGCAGGCTTGCTGTAGGCCTACCCCAAGCCTGACACATGCCCGATGCGCGCTCGAGCCCCCTATCGAGTTTGGATTCCAACAGAGGGGTGCTGAAGCACGCTCGACGCGTGCTAGAGAGCTGTATCAAGCATCGGTGCGCTTGAAGCGCACCGGGATGGCACTTGAGTGCTGCCTGTGTTATAAATGCGTGAGGGTTCTTTCCATGTCATTTTCACGTGGGAAGAGAGAGAGAGGAGAGAGAGAGAGCACAAAAGAGAAGAGAAGGAGGAGATCGTGGCTTTCCAGCCTGAATCCAACTTAGAGCTAGTTATAAAAGTTGTAGATTGGATCGAGACAAGTGCACCCATATACTTTTCTCTTATTTCTTTACACTTTTATTCCGTTTTCTTCGGGTATCCTTATTCCGATACCTGATTAAATTTATATTTTACAAAACCCATATCTTGAACATGTATATATATCGATTTTATGTCCTTTTTTAAAATTTGTACGGAATTGTGCTTTGTGAAACCCTAACCTATGCCCCCTTGTGTATACCCGATTTATTTTAAAATTATTGTATGATTCGACTTTAGAATATGGATACCCATGACTTGAACATGATAATTTGTCGATTGAGTGTCCGATTTGGCACTTTTATATGGTTTTGTACACGTAGAAACCCTAACCAATGCCTTGGTATTTTTACCCATGTAATTTAAGTTTTATACATGATTTGACTTTAGATAATTGAAAACCTAGTTTTATAAATGCTTTTATCTTAATTATTTGATATTTATTTATATGTAAATTGTATATGATATTTTTTTGTGTTTTGAAAATTATGTTATAAACCGCTAATGAAGAAATTTATTGTCCGAAAGCTCTAAAATTATATTTGACACATTGTGGTGAGAATTTTTTAAATATTTCAAGCTTTAAAATAATTTGTGCATGTATTTAAAATCATGTAAAGGCATAAGCCCATAAGAATATGAAAATTATGTATCTATATCTATCAGAATATGAAATCTGTATCCATATTTGCAAAGATATGAAATTATAAATTTGTATCAAGTAATTTGAACTCTGTAATTTATTATCTGTTATCTAATATTTGAAATATTCTTCCGATGTAAAAAGTTCAAAGAAAAAAAAAGTATGAATATTTGTGCAGAGTCTCTAATACGAAATATGAAAAGAAATTATAAAATTGGATTGAAAATTTGTATTTCAGAGGGTAGTATTTCCTGTCATACCTTAGGATATTATTATAGTAAATTGAGAAATTGCCTCTGGGCCACGGGGGATATGGTGGTATAAGAATAAGGACTATTGGCCCAATATATTCACGATTATTAGTACACTATCCACCATGGGACATTAAAATTTGAGATTCGTGGGTAGTACTTTAGATCATGTGGAATAATATGATCCTTTTCTCGATTTGACTACACCGTTAGCTGGTAAGGCCTACTGGCCCTAATCTGCAAAGTTAAAAAAATTTCTACAAGTTTTAGAATCTAAAAGAATCTTATCTAAAATCAGAAAAGATAAATGTATTTTGAAAAGTGCATTTAATCATGTTTCATATTCATGCATTTATATCATACTCCTACTCTATTCCTATATTTTATTTGGAGTATATTACTGACTGTTCTTAATTATATTGTGCCTTGTTTAGTATTAGGCTCATTTCTTATTATTTTCTTACCTTCAGATAAGGACAAGCTTATATCTAATTAGGCAGAGTAGAGAATTAGAAGTCAGCTAGGTAGAAAAGTTGGAGGATTATTTTGTGAACTTGGATTTTGAGGCTCTGTACTTATGCTTGGAAGACTTTTGTATATTTTGATAAATTTGTATTTGTTGTATTGAGAATGTACAGATAGTTTAGTTCTATTGTTGTACTAATGGTTATATATATGTTTCTGTATGTTATTGTGATTTGTATTTTGGTACTTAGTGGCATCTCTCTATTCAACGTTGTGTCCTGATATGCGACGTTGGAGCCACAAATATATTGTGGCATTTGGATCTTGTGTTGTCTATTGTGGATATATATATGTGCAATACATAGATATTGTACAGATTTGTATTAGTCTGATGGCCGTTTTATAGCCAAAATTTTACTGATTTTCGGTTAGGATTTTTAGGGTTGTCACAGTTGGTATCAGAGATAGGAGATACCTTAGATTTGATTTGAGTCATATGCAGAAGTTTAGATTAGAGTAAGATAGATTGAACAAGTAGATGAAGATATAGGATGATTAAGTTAAACTAGGTAGTTTTAGTTATCTTAATCTAAATGATTTAGGATAGAACAAAGTTAGGATAAATAGTTAAATTTGATTGTCTAGTTGCGGTGTCCTAGTTAGCGTTTTAATCAAATTAAGTTGATTTACTTAGGTTAGGATTAAGTTAGGATCAATTAGTTATATTTGACCGCATAGTGTATAGAGTCCTAGTTAATATTCGAGTTGAGTTACAATCTAACACATATTGTTTTTGTTTTAAAAAGATATTAGCAGCTGACTCATGGCTCCTAGATGAGGAACTACACGTGGGTGGTGGTGAATCGTGAGCAGCTCCTAATAAATGAGTAAATGGGATACTTTGCGTTTGATTTGGGAGAAACAAGTGTATTCGAAGCATTAAAGTTGTGAAACTATGAGATGAGAAACCTTCATGGTTTTGTTTTGAGGTTGTTGGGAAGACAATGATTATGGGTTTTGCCTTAGATATATCGATATTTTTGAAATTTTCTTAGGTATATAGCAACTATGTAACTAGGTGTCCAATATGAATCAATAAATTTGAATTACAAGAGGATTTTTAGTACTCTAATAATTAATCTATTAGAGTAGTACAGTGAAAGCGTGTGGATCCATGGCCTAGAGATTTCAGGATAAGATTGAGGTTCTAAGTGAATGATCATTTTCAAGCTTAAAGTAAATTGAAGTAAGAGTTATTGTCCATTTGAGGTTTTGAACTAAGTCGGACAAGTAATCAATATATTTGGTTTGCCTTCAGATTGGTAGATTATCATGATATCTCCCATGTATCGATAATTGAGAAAGTAAGTAGGTGATCGGGTTAAGCTGTTGTGGGAGACTTAAAATTTATCTTATGATAAGGTTTCAATTGAGAATTTTAGATAGAAAGTATCAGGTACTAAGAATTAGGATAACTCATTTGGTTGAGACCTTCTAAGTTAAGTTATTTAATCACGGATGTGATATTGGAATGTAAAGAAAGAATCTAAAGGGATTTTCCCTAATTATTGAATTTTGAGGTTTGTTAAAATCTTGAAAATGAAATTTTTATAAGTGGGAAAGAATTATAAGGTACCGATTTTTAAAATATAGTAATTAGGAGTAATTAAATTAATATAAATGAATCAAGATTAAAGGATATGGGAGAAATTGGGTTGAAAAGCCCAAAGGCTTGGAATTGGCAAAATCGGGAACCAACATTGTAAACCTTGAAAAGTTAATCCGTAAATAAGATTTGATTTTTAAATGATAATAATGGCGACTTATTAAGCTAATATAATCAAAATTAGGGCCCAAAGATATGAAATATTTGATTAGAAGGGTCGAAATGGGTACTATAAGGCATGTGCGCGAAGCTGCCTCATTGTAGGCCTGTCCCAAGCCTGTCCCGCGCTCAACGAGTGCTCAAGCCCCTTATCGAGCACAGATTCCAGAAGAGGGGCGCTCGAAGTGCGCATCACCTGATCCAACAACAAGGTGCCTGAAGTGAGTTGGGTTGGCACTTTGAGCGCCAACCGGCGTTATAAACATGTGAGGGTTCTTTCCACGTCATTTTTACATGGGAAGAGAGAGAGGGGAGAGAGAGAACACGAAGGAGAAGAGAGAGGAGGAGATCAAGGCTTTCGAGTCTGAATCCGGTTTAGAGCTAATTATAAAAGTTATAAATTTGGTCGTGGTAAGTGTACTCATATATACCGAAACATTTAAAAAATTTTTACCACAATTAGCCAAATATAATTTTAGAGCTTCCGGACAATAAATTCCTTCATTAACAGTTGATAACATAATTTTCAGAACACACAGAAGATCATATACAATTTACATGTAAATAAATATCAAATAATCAAGATAAAAACATTCATAAAGTTAGGGTTTCAATTATCTAAATCCAAATCATGCATAAACCCTAAATTACATGGGTAAAAATGCTGGGGCGCGGGTTAGGATTTTTATGTGTACAAAATCGTATAAAAAGCTACTAAATTGGATACCCAATCGATAAATAATCATTTCGAGTCCTAGGTATCCATATTCTAAAGCCAAATCATGCAATAATTTTAAAATAAATCGGGTATATACAAGGGGGTGCGGGTTAGGGTTTTATAAAGTACAATACCATACAAATCTTAAAAATCAGACATGAAATTGACATATATGCTTTCTCAAGACATGGGTTTTGTAAAATATAAATTTAATCGGGTATCAGAATGAGGATTCAAAAAAAAATGAAATAAAAATGTAAAGAAATGAGAGAAAAGTATATGACTGCACTTACCTTTACTCGATCTACAACTTTTATAACTAGCTCTAAGTTAGATTTGGATTTGAAAGCTTCAATCTCCTCCTCTCTCTTCTCCTTCATGTTCTCTCTCTCTCCTCTCTCTCTCTCTTCCCTTGTGAAAATGACGCGAAAAGAACCCTCACGCGTTTATAATGCAGGTTGGCGCTTGAGTACTAGCCCGGCGCCCTTCAGGCGCTTGAGCGACAGCTCGGCGCGCTTCAGGTGCATCGTTCCTGGATCCGGTGCTCGAGCGCATGTCGAGCCCACTTTGAGCGCCCCTCTACTGGATTTTGAGCTCGATAGGGGGCTCGAGCTTGCGTCAAGCGCGGGTTAGGCTTGGGGCAGGCCTGTAGCGAGCCAACTTTGCGCACGCGTTATCCAAGACCCGTTTCAACCCTTCTAACCAAATATTTCACATTTTTGGATCCTAATTTTGATTATATTAACTTAATAAGTCACGATTATTATAATTTAAAATTCAAATTTTATTTACAAATTAAGTTTTTAAGGTTTACAACGCCAGTTCCCAATTTTACAAGTTTTAGATCTTCGGATTTTTCAATTTAATTTCTCCCATATGCTTTGACCTCGATTCATTTATATTAATTTAATTACTCATAATTACCATATTTTGAAAACCGGTACCTTACAGGTTGGGTGTATAAAATAATATGTATGTAAATAAAATCTCCAAAACGTAAATAAATATCATTAGACATAAAATTAGACAAAGGATATGACTTATAGATACTTACCTCGACCTTATACCAAGCATATCTGATGGAAGGATGTTCCGATCTACCTGAATGGTGCCTCCTCTCTCTTCTCCCTGCGCTCTATTTCTCTCCTCTTTCTCCTTGCACCCGTGCGACTGCCAAAGCCCAAACCTACATGCCTTTTTATAATCCAGCTCACACTCGAGTGACATTCGAGCGCTACTCAAGTGTGGCCCTCTCACAAAAATACACCTTTAGCACGCCTAAGGCTAGCCTTAAGCGCATCTCGTAACCAATCCATTTTGGAAAATGCGCATCCTGTGCCCCTCTAGCACGTCTAGAGCATAGAACAACAAGCCGACCTTTAAAAATTTTGATAATATAATTTCTTCAAAATACATCTAATTAATCTAAATCACAATTTAATATTAAAAATAATCCAATTACGGATCTGGGACATTACAATATTTGTGTGTTTGACTTTGAGAAATTGAAAGATGAAATCCTTAATGAAACCTATAGATTCGAGTATATGATTCACTTTTGGATAAATAAGATGTTTCAAGATTTACTAAAGATCTTTCGGTGGAGGAATATTAAAAGAGAAATTATGATATTTATGTGAAGTTGTATTATTTGTCAACAAGTGTACGTTGAACACAACAATCTACCATATTTTTTATAACTTAAGCCAATTTCCAACTGGAAGTAGGGAACACATAATGATAGAATTTGTAATGGGTTTATCAAGGACATCGTGGAAGCACGTTGCAGTGTGGGTGATTATGGAATGGTTAATAAAATCAGCTCTTTTTATCATCATCAAGATGATACTTTTAAGGAATTGTTTGGCAAGGCTATATATCAACAAAATATTCAGTCTTTATGGTATTCCAATTTCAATTGTATTGAAATGAGACCCAAGGTTCATATCCAAAATTTGAAAGTATTTGTATCGAAAATTGGAGACCAAGTTAACATTTGGTATCATAAATCATCCGTAAATGAATGGTCAACTAGGGAGGACAATTCAAATTTTAGAACATAAGTTGTGGGCATCATTTATGGAGATGAATTGAAGTTAGGATGACTTCTTGTTGTAAATTGAGTTTGTCTATAATAATAGTTATCAAGTGAGTATTTGTATGGTATCCTTCAAAATGCTGTATGGAAAAAAATGTTATTCCTTATGTAATTGGGAAGAAATTTGAGATAAAAAACTTTTAGGACAGAAGGTAATTCAGGAAATATTAGAAAAGCTTCTTTTGATTCGATATCGGCTTCAAGTTACTCAAAACCAACAAAACAGTAAGGTGGATAGTAGGAAAATCTGAGTTCAGTTTTGAGATTGGTGATCATACACTTTTTAATGTATCTCTATCCAAAGGAGTCTCGAGGTTTAGACTTAAAGAGAACTTGAAACAAGGTTCATTAGATCATTCTAAATTTAGAAAGAATATAAAAAGTGACTCATCGTAACCTAAACTCCAAGTTCAACAAATCTTCATAATATTTTTCATGTGTTGATACTTCACAAATGCATATACGATCCTTCAAATGTAATTGATCACAAATCATTGTAGATTAATGAAGGTTTATTATTTACTGAGAAACTATTACAAATCTTTTGACATCAAGATCGAGTATTCTGCACGAAAGTAATTTATTTGGTTAAAGTTTTATAAAGAAATCGTTCTTTTAAGGAAACAACATGGGAGTGAGAAGACAAAACTTAGAAGGAGTACCCACATTTGTTTATTCATTAATATACATAAATTTCAATGATAAAATTTTATGAGGGGAGAATTATAAAACCTAATACCGAACTTGTACTTTATATGACAACTAAGATTGATTAAATTTGATGAATTGCTAAAAATAATTATTGTTCAAGTAAGAAATTAAATAATTGAGAAAAATGGTGTAGTAGCTAACCCACACTTGAATGGCACTCGTATATATGTAATAGAATTGGGATGCTTGAGAGGTGTAGAAAATGAAGCTTATGCATGCATGGTAGTATAAAGTGATGCCTAAGGGGTGTATGACTCGTGTTCGTGTATGCATGGCAGTGTGGAATCATGCCTAATGAAAGCATCAAGCTCGCTGGTACATGCATGGTAGCCCTTGTGCGTCTAAGTTTGTGCATGAACAATGCATGTGAATTGATAGCATTTTTGTCTCATGTCTGATTGGCATACAACTGATACTCATGCTCTATCGAGTATATAACCAACATTTTTTTATTTTTAGTTATTTTTGGTCTAAGATTTTAAAGAGGAGAGAGAAAGAGAATAAAAGAAAGGAGAGAAGAGGAGAGAGAAAGTGAAAGATATTTATTTTGAACCATTCCTGTGTTAGATCTCAACGAAATTAGATTTAAGACAAGTATATCTACATTTTTTTCTTTTTTAATTTTTGCTAAAATTTCTAAAATATTTATTTTAATTCTTATTTAAGTGTACATATATGTAATCATTCATTGTCTTCCTATACTTTTACTTGCATGCATGTCATATTGTTCATATTTTATGGGA
>JAODPA010115399.1:0-18890 GCA_025585075.1 Nepenthes mirabilis
TAGTTTTGATGTTTTATTAATTTATAATTTTTTAAATATGTAGATTTTATTAAGATTTTAATGAATAAAAATTGAAATAGACCGTATATCAAATGCCGTCCGTTTCCATCTTTATTTTTATTGAATCAAAACCCAGCTGAGTTGAAATCATTACGAATTGAAGAAATTTCTGAGCATCGACTTGGCAAGTTCACACAGAGCTTCGTCCCTCCCTCCTCCCCTTTCTCTCCGGTGGAAGACTTCTGTCGTCCCTTTCTCCAATTGGTCTTCAAAATCTTATCAACTTTGTCTCATCACCTCTTTCACAACTCCTGCAATTTCTGCTTCGAATTCTTTCATGTTCCGATGCTTTCATAGTTCTTTCTCGTTGTAAAAATCAAACTCGGAAAACCTGAACATGGAGCGAGGCTTTTCTTCATCAGAGTCAGTATCATCATCGTCATCTCCGATTTCCAAGAGCGGGACGGTGCTGGCGATAGAGTGCATAAGAGGAACTGCAAAAGCTGACGAGTGGAGCGGCGGTCTCCTTCAAACCGGGGACATAGTCGAAGAAATTCGAGTCGGCGACACCGTTCTCCGATCTCCGTTCAAGAACGGCAAGTCCAGTGTCCAGAAAGTTCTCCATAGCTCTTTCAAGAACCAGCAGACGTCGATCGTAGTCCGAGTTAGGCGCGGCCGAAACGAGTTCGCTGAGTTACAGGCTTGTATTGTTCCGATCGAGGGATGGGGGAAGAAGCACCAGTACGTGTTGAGAGCTATTGATGATCCCAATTACGCCGTCCGATTCTTTGATCGGACGGAGGCTGAGTGCTTGGAATTGCAAGGTATGAATCAAGGATCATTCTCGTTGACCCTCCATTAGATTTTCCATTGACGTGAATCGTATGCAACTGAAAGTTTACTGAAACCTACCATTCCAAATCCCAGAAAAAATCGTCTTCCGCGTTAAGCATATAGGAAACGATTTTCCGGCTAAAAGACCGCATTTTTTTACCGTATTTGTCCCTCGCAAGTCAAAGTTCTCTAAGCCTAGAATTCTGTTTTTTAATTTGCAGTAGTGGAGAATTATTTTCTTGTTTGTAAGACGAGAAAATTTACACTTCAAGAACTTCGAATACAACCTGCCATTGAAGATGTCGAAAACCAATTCCCATGGTATTGACCCTGTCCTCGTTGTTTCTCCCCCGCGATGTAAGCAATGGAGAACTTGAAACAGCCTAATTATGTACTTAGTAATTGTTAATTAAGCGATGAGGGCCTAGACCACGGTAGCAGGGGGGCTGTGACGCAGCCCACAGTATTTTTCTCCCGTTATGGGGTTTTGGATAAAAATTTAACGGCCGAAAATTTCTATATTTTAAAAAATAAAAAAATATACGTAAATAGTTNAGCGTGGAGATAAAGAGACGGAGGAGAATAAATTAAAATAAGATGCGACCCGTACCTATTTTTAATAATTTTGATTCAATTAAATATATAAATATTATTTCTTATTTATGATGTTCATCACGCTTGTATGCATTTTTATTATATTAGTACTATAGGGTGACAAGCAGTTGGGTGCAAAGGACAAAAAATATCAATTATGTGACTGGGTCTTTATCATAAGGACATTTTGTTTTTACCTTCAACTAGAATTGTGTAATAAGATCCTTAATTCCCACTCCCTGGCTTTACCTAACAAAAAAACAAAGGAAGTTGATGGCTAAAGCCATAGAAATCTGTATCAGCGAAAGATGCATATGAGCATGAAGAAAGACATGCCGGAAGATTAATGCCAATTTATTTGAGCAACAGAGTGTAATAATACTTTCATTTGACGCCGGTCCAGTAAACAAGCAAAAAGGTAGTTGTTTCTATACTAGTAGTAGAGTGGCTTGCATCAAATCGTTCATTTTGAAAGGGTGTAATGATAATCAAAAACACTTTTTTTTTTTTACTTTGGATAGCGCTTTAATAAAAAGATTCCTATTTCTACTCTTTTTGCGTATTCTAGCATCCTCCTCCATTTGTTTTGATGCATACATCGGATCTAGCAGTCATCTAAATAAAATTAGGTTAGTCCTTCAAACATTTTAATCCGGATATTGCATATCATAATAATTAATAAAAGGTCCAAGGATAAGCAATTTGTCATCCGAAACATCTTCCGATATTCAAGTTAGAAACTCTTCTAAGAAAATAAAAGATTATGAGAGGATGAGAATTAGAGAAAGAAAGAAATAGAGGACTTGGCACCGTGATTTTTGGGATTTGTAAGTGTATTGGAGGATTAGAGTTCTATGCTTGCTATTTTTATGAGTGATTCGGATTTGGTCCCCTTGTTTGAGGAAAATATGTATATTTATAGTCTTATTTTTAATTAGTAGTCCATTCCTAGAGAGGTATGATTGCACATTAATTGAAGAATTATGTTAATTGTGAATTGAATGGTCTAACCATTACATATGTTTTGAATTTAATGCTTGTTTGTTGGGCGCATTAATTGTTCACTTGATTCGATCATCTATTCCTCGATTCATGTAACCGTTCGTTACGATTCATCATTCGGATTTATTAATTGAACGGTTGATTGGCACCTTATTCTTTTGTATTATCAGCAGCTTGGCTATTTGGATATTTGGTGGTTTAGTCGAATTCTCTTTCGTCTCGAGTCTAACAACTTGGTTGATTTATATTTGTCCATGGGCTTACAATTTGTGGGCCCCATATAGCAACGGGTCAAGCTGATGTTATCTTGGACCGCATCCAATACCAACCCCCATTGTTGGAGGTTGAATTCGAATTTCGAGTAAGTCAAAATGAAAATCTGAGTGGTGCGCTTTGAACTCCATCCAATTGCTCCTTCTCGATGGAATTTTAATCAATACACATTGGTTGTTGATTGATATTGTCAATCAGGGCCCAATTCTTTACTTTATTGATTAAGATTATTTGACTATTTGACTGCTTTTCTTTACTTCAAAATGTCCCATTTGTGGCTTGTTTTTGGATATAAAAGGAAATGGTCTTATTTGGTCTTCGACCAAATCTCAAGTCTTAACATTTGATAAAGTTTCTTTTGATTTTTAATCAAACCTCTAGTCTCAACATTTGTTAGAGTTTTTGTTCAATGAATTTGAAAAGAGAACCGTCATGGGTTTTTTATATTCATCAAGGAGGTGTTTATGAAGTCTGTCGTGGTTGTCTTATTTTATATGGGAAACAATCTTGGTTTCCTTTTTTCGCACAACATCCTAAACTGAGGTGCTTTTCTTTCTAGTGACTATTTCTAATATCTCTTACAATTTTTTGTGAGGCATCTAAATTTTGTGGCCTATTGGAGAGGATTATCTGGTTCAATGTCTCTTGGCTCTTACACTGTGACATCATCATTGGATTTTTATGTTTAACTTGTTGGAGCTGGTTGACTGGATGTTGAATTTGAGAGGGGGTGAACATTTGTGGTGTTTTTACTTTTCATCTTCTTCTAGTTATTTAATCACCCCTTTCCCCCTTTTCCTTCTTTTAGACTGAATGATTTTAGCATCTATATTGTAAGAATATACTTTGTACATGAGTGTATCTATAAAATAAAGAATAAATTTATTTTTTGCATTCTGGTTGCAATTCTTAGCCTGTTCCTTTCATTATACTTATATATATTCACTTGAGATTGTTAGTTGGTAAAAGTTTAGATTAATAAAACTATCTAAATGAAAAATTTTCCTTAATTATTGGCCATGATACCTTAGCATTTTCTTGGTTCTAGTTTGGTAGAGATCTATCCATTTGACATTCTGGTAACTTTATCTTTTGACAACTCAAACTTCTTATAGTTTCATTTTCTAATAATTTGCCCTTTTGACAAATTGGCATCCTTAACCAAATAACTGGGACTTCATATTGCCAAGGTTAATGGATACATTTAATGAGGTGAACTAAACTTTTGAAACTTAATTTCTTTAACTCGATTAATGCCATCAGTGTTATCGTTACTTTTGTAACGGAAGTGACTCATTAACAGTGCCGTTAATGTGGTAATAGATGGCTTGAAAATTGCACAATTTTTTAATCATTTTAATATGCGACGTTTTGTGTTTGAGAGAAGGTACAAAAATGTGTCATTATTTAAACAACACATCGTTTGGATTAGCATTGCCATTTGAAATGCATCGTTTTCAACTCTAGTTATCCTTTTAAATTCTAACATTTTTCACTCTTTTCTTTAAATACTAACAGTGTGTCCTTCTTCACTTTGTATCAAATAACTACCTTTCTGATTTCTATGATTGTCTAACTTTTAATTCCTCTTTGCTCCCCAAAGTGCCTTGATGAATGTTAACGATATTGCTTCTCGCCTTGCCACGGATGATGTATTTGACCTCTGTGATTGATATAATATTCCTTCTACCATTTCTGTTTGACTTCATTCTTTTAATGAGAGAGTCTACTCTCCCAGGGATGGTTTTATTGCCATTTATAGGGCTTATTTGAAGGACGACATTCGCATTTCTTTTGCGAGGGAATTTATAGAAATAATGGGATCCTATAGATATTAGTCACCAGATTTATCTCAATGCATTAGATATATTGTGGTATTGTGCGTTTTCTTCCATCAATGGGGTCTTAGGTTAAATGCCTGGATACTTAAGGCAGTTTTTTGCTTTAACCAAGAAGGTGATTAGATCTCTCTAACTCCTAGTAAGGAGTTCAAGGTAAGTGGTGGAAATCCAAATTCAATGAAAATTTTGAAAGATTGATTCTTCTACACTGCGGTTCCCAATAATTGGGTTTTGTCGAATACATGGGCTGATGTCAATATTACATTTTCTAGTCTGGTTCTTGAGAATGAGTATATGATGATTAGATCACGAGTTAATTTAATAAAAATGATTGCAAATGAGTTCCTTAAGATTGGCAACTTTTAATCCAAACCATTTTGGATACGGTTATTTGGTATGTTATCCTTAGGGGAGAAGCTACTGCTGATGTGTTTCCTCATTATTTTAAAAGGTGGAAGGGTGACATTTTGATAGATTTCCCTCCTAGAGTTGTATTTGATCAGCCTAATATCCAGACAATAGTTTTACCAGCCCTTCGTTCAGATGATGATGAGGTTTTAAGGGTTGCGGATGAGGTTTGGGCTTAGATGACTAAGATGGAAGCTGAAGAATCTATTCATCTTGCAACTCCAACCCTTATCGCTCCTTCTGCCAGCCCTTCATAGGAGATGCTTGTGATGAATTTTGAAGAAAGGATTCCCATTGTTTCTTTAAGGGAAAACTATAGGTCTCTATATCATTCCTCACATGTGGATGTGCTAGTTGATACTCTTATCATTGTAGGGTATGGGATTCTTTCTATTTCTAATTCTCTTGCGTTTGTGGGGCCATTGCCTTATCTTTTTGCATCTTATGATGCCTTTTTCAAACTAGAGGATAATATAAATATTGTTAGAGAGTCTGCCATTCTTTTGTTTCCATTTTCTCCTACTACGGATTCTAATGTGTCACTTTTTTACTGCAAGCAATCGTCTATGCCAAATCCTTACATAGTTGGATCATCATCTTCAGGTTTTATATCCAAAGAGGGCCATCCTACCCAAGAGGTAGCTTTTGAGCTTTTAATTTTGAATCATTCGCTTGTATTTGAATTACTAACTCAAACGTTTTTACAGTCTAAGAACCTAGTATGGGAGATAAAGAACAGGCCATATAGTCAAGATATCCAGATTATACATCTGTCTTAATTTCAAATTGATTCTTCTGTGGTTCAAAATTTAGAGTATAAAGTTATGGTTGCCGAACCTAGGGTGTCTTTCTTTGAAGATTGATCAATACATCTTGGGGGAGAATTGGCCAAGTGGATGTGTTTGTCCCACGATTATGTTTATCAAGTTACCCACATTGAGGAGTCTTTAAAGTCAAATGTCGCTTGGCTGTTGCCATCGGGGTAATGGATAGACTGAGAGCCAAATGCTTAAGGCTTGAGAAACTATTAAGGAAGAGCATTGGACCCAAAGAAATTGGCTTTTTCTGTATTCTTGGTTCAAAGAGGGAATCAAACTATGTATGCAAATAGTCTCCTTAGTAGCCTCCTACTTTCCTACTGGCTACTTGGGCACTTAGAATTTTGGAGTTTCAATGATTTTTGATGTCAATAATTTTTAAGAACAAGGGAGCTTCCCAATTCTGAGGTTCAATCTTGAGTGTTATTCGTAAGATTGCAGAGCAATTTCTATCCCTAAATTTCATATCCCTAGTTGTACTTATGAGTGAGAGCAAGGTAATTTTGTTCCTAATGTATATATTCAGATTTTTCACCATCGAATATCCATTATTCCTTACTTGATATTGATCAAGTGATTTTGCCCCTGAGCATAAGCATATATATTTTAGACCATTAAATGATCAAATTGTTTGCCAGTTAAAATTTTTGACTATTATTACTGTTTAGGCAACCATAAGATGGCTGAATTGATTACCGATTAAACCTTTTGTCAATCACTCCTAGTTAGTAGGAGCATAGTTTTTGACCGATTGACTGATCATGTGTATTTTGTGAAAGGGTGCATTAACTCTTATCCATTGATAGCATTCTTGAGGTTTAGTAGGTCAGATAACTATTAGTTAACTTTTGATTGACTTCATCCGACTTGCCTTTTGACCTCTCAAAATGGAATCGAATGCTTGATTCTCAAACCTATGAATGTTTTGAAATTGTTGGTGTTTTATAGATAAGATATTCAAACTAATTGTCTTATTCAAGGTCAATCATGATCATATTGATTACATACAAGTATATAGATTGACAAGAACACATAAAAAAATTACCATTATTAATAATTTGGAAGAATAAATTACAACACACGAACATTCCAAAGTGAGGAGCAGGGCGTACTTGTGTGTTCTTACACTGACCTCTTTATTGGTAGTAGTTTTCAAGGTTAAGGGCGTTCCGAATTCGAGGGATTAGCTTTCTGTTATGAGTATGTAGTTTATACGCAGTGTCGTTGATACTAGGAATGATTCTCTCTAAGTTGGGGATAATTTATTCATATGTGCTAGCTTTCTTGTTGCTTTGACAAATCTCAATATTAAGTCATCGATCTCAAAAGTCATCATCTTCACCTTTTTGCTGTAGTACTGTGTGACTCTTTGTTGATAGGTTACTGCTTGATTGCGTGCCGTTTCTCTAACTTGCTCTAAGAGATCCAAATTTTGTCTCGGGAGTTGGGAGCTTTGATCAGGAACAAAGTTTTACTCTCGATAACTTGGCAGTCCTATTTTTATTGGGATAACCACTTTTATTCCAGAGTACAGCTAATAGGTGAGCCTTGTGTGGGCTCTTTTGAAGTCGTTTGGTATGACTAAAGTACTGATAGAAGTTCGTGTACTCATGCTCCTCCAACTTTTTCTACCTTGGTTTTTTACTTATTTACTAATACCTGATTTGTCATTTTTACTTGTCCATTTGTTCGTGGGTATGAGATTGATATATGAACCAAATTGATTTTGAGGCCATTGCAGTCTTTTGTGAGCATACTACTGAAAAATTGGTTATCATTATTGGTTATTATGACCTTCGATATCCCAACACAAATAATATTTGGCACATAAATTTTATTGTAGTCTGCACTGTAATTTTGGCTAAATGAGAAGTTTTAACCTATTTCATGAAGTAATCTGTGACATCCCATGTACTAATTCATCATTAGTTTTATTTTTAACTGTACCTATATTTTATCAATCAATATCATAAAAGGATATAAACTTTTCCTGTATCCTTTTATGTATATATAATATTCTCATCATACATAAGACCCAATTAAAGAAAGATATCTGCTAAAATCATACACAATTTTACGGAAGCAAAACTCAACTAGTGTCGATCAAAATAAAATCGTCATACATTCATATTAAGTACAAATCTCAAAATTTATCCTGATAGTTTACATCAGGTACATTTTTTTTTCTTTCCTCATACATCCTAATTTAATGATAAACTAGTTCATATAACAAAATAACATTTCTAAAATATCTGCTATATTTCTTATCCTTCACTTCTGCTTGTTTGGTATGAACTCGTTCAGATCATCTAAAGGGTTAGTAAAATAGTAAGGGAGTGAGCTAAATGCTCAACAATATACAATATATGACAAAGATCATACAACTTTCTTAGTTAAAATATAATAACATACATGGGAATTATTATAGAGGGCAGAAAACACGCAATTCTTTTCTGATATCTTACCTTGATTCCTTCTTGTTATTTTCTCCAAACCTTGCAGATAATTTTTTCTTTTCCTTATCTTTTTGTAAGGATCAGGGCAAGTAGGCTTTCACAGGTAAAGGAGTGATTGATCGAAATGTGGATTGTATTCTGTCTACACAATCTAAGGTCGGAGCTCGTATTGTACCCCGAGATAGGTGGATTGTGTTCTGTCCACACAATCTAAGGCCGGAGCTAGTATTTGCACCCTAAGATGGGTAGTACATATCTTTATACCTGATAGACGGTGCCGAATCCGCCTCAGCGATATTGAACTGAATTATCAGATATCGATACTCCACCATAATATATTAAAGCATGCCAGAATATACTATCTGTTGATCTATCCTTGGTCCAATTGCTTATTTCACTTCAAAATTTCTTATGAAAACTCTACAGTTTTTTTTTAAATATTGATACTGAATTTTCTTCATTCTAGAAAAAAATAATCTTTTTGACAAATTTCTCAACATAGTGTAGAGCTCCCATTCAATATTCATACTTATTGTAAAATATTCAAGTCTGAAAATAATATTCATACTTGTAGTAAAATATTCAAGTTTGAAAATATTTTTGTATACTGAAAAAGAAGAGTTTGAACTTGACGTATTTATTATATTAATTATTGTTCGATATTTAGTCACCGGTTGGATACTTGGTTCTGAATTTCATAATCAACACCAAATGATCCAGTAGTATTTCTCCTTCTTTAAACCTGATTTTCTCATGATATTATGACAATAAGGAGATAATAAAATAGGGAATTGAAGTATTAGAACAATAATATTTAAAGAAATTTATCAAAGAAACACAACAAGGAAGGAAAATATAGGTACACTTGCCCCTGATCACTTGTCTTGCGGAGTTCTGCCTCTTCCTTCCCTTCCACAGTTTTTTCCTCTCTTTTTCCCTCTTATTTTCCCCTTGTTTTTTCCTTTCCTTGTATAGCCTTATATAAAGTTTATTTTAAACTGAGCCGTTGCCAGCATACTAACTTAGGTGTTCCTAATAGTGCCTAGTCACTAGTCTAGTTTGGTTGAGTCATTAAGCTAAGTTTTAGAATTCCAGGTGGTGTGACAATTGGTTAATATTGGGCGATTGTAGAAGTTGCTGTAGAAGAGGCCGATTTGTTGGTGCTGAGTGAAGGAGGTGTTTGGTTAAAACTTACTTAGCGAATTTGGAAATCTTAGCTGCTGCCCATGTAATCATTGCTGTCCACAAATTTGAATTACAGCTAATGGATAAGGATTGCAGCTTATATTAGATAAGATTTGCAGGTTATAATATGTTCTATATGTTACAATATATATATATGTGATTGTTGGGCCGGAGTGGTAATTGTTGGAATAGATTATTTGGCCGGTTTGGATTTGCCGGAGTGATCACTTGGTTGGGGAATGGCAATTGCTAGAATGGTTTACTTGGCCGGTATAGATTATTTGTATGCAATTGCTAGAGTGGATTTACCGAAGTGAAGAAATGTTGGGGCAGATTACTTATGAGCAATTGCCGGAGTGGGTCTTTTAGCCCGTGTGAGCAATTGTTAGAATGGATATTTTTCCGGAGTGGATTACTTTGCTGGAATAGATTTACCGGAGTGAAGAAATGCCGGCGTAACTATATTGCCGGAGTGGAAATGGAAATTGCTGGAGAGGATATATTGACGGAGTGGGTCTTTTAGGACTGCCGAAGTGGATCTTTTGGCCGATTTGAGTTTCTAGTCTCTAAGTTCTAACCTAATTAACATATTTATGAAACTCAAAACTTGGCCCTTACATAATCCACTGCAATGATAGTAAATTTTCTTTATTTGGTTGGCATAGGAAATGGACCTAATATGTCTAGTCCCTACTGTACGAACAGCTAAGGAGCCTATAAGCTTGGAGCTCTGTACGTGGTTTCTTAGGCACGTTACTATGAATTTGGAAATTCTAACATTTTTTGACGAATTCTATTATGTCTTTTTTCATGGTTGGCCAATAATAGCCTTACCGTATAATTTTAAATGTTAAATTTTTGCCTTCCATATGCGCTCCACATGTGCTGAACGCACCTCTCTGAGAGTGTAATCAGCTTCCGCTGGAGACAGGTAGCCCATGTAAGGTACCAAATAACCCCATCAGTGCATGACCAGTCTACTAGAGTGTACCAACCGATCGTTTTTGAAATGCGTTTTGTCTTTATTGAATCGTTCGAACACGTTCTGCTTTTAAGACATTTTAGGTTTAGTGTCATCCAAGTTACCTCCATTTGACATTTGGAGAACCCTATCTTGTTCCTCGACAATAGGCCATCGAAACATTCTTCTTATATATTGGGCATAGTGCTCTAGACCACTGGATGTTGACATTTTGAAAAGTTAACCGACTTTCCAATTATCTTCCCTCTATATATGGATATCTTTAACCTTATTGAGGAATAACAAGATATCTCGTACCTTGTGAAAATATTTGGCCAGATCGAGTTTCGATAATTTAAAATTAGCCAACACTTGATTAACCATTAGTTCAGAATCACTGTAAACGATTAGGTTTTTAACAGAATACTCATTTTCCATCTTGAAGTTGGTTAGCAAAATCTCATGTTGTGCCATGGTGTTGGTGGTTAGGAACCTAAATGTGACTAAATATTTTATCTTAAATCTTTTCAAGTGAAGTGAGAACTTCCTCGACTCCACCACTTGACTGTGGGGATTCTTCATCTACAAACAACATCCTTGTGGGTGGTGATCCTTTCAGAATTGCCTCCGTGGTTTCGTTCGTTTCTACCGAGATTGGGGTTGTGATTTCAATAATAAAGTTTATGAGGATTTGATCTTTTATGGAGGGTCGCACTCTAAACTGAACATTGAACTTGCCTAACTTGATCGACTATTTGATTAGGTGTCAGAATGCTTTTGGCTTTATCAACATCTTTTTTAACGGTTGATCGATCAATACTACGATCTTTTGTGCCTAAAAAATATAGTCGGAGCTTTCTCATAGTAAAAATTAAGGCTAAAGCAATCTTTTTCATTTGCATATATTGAGTCTCTGTATTTGTTAGAGTTTTACTGATATAGTATGCTAGTCGTTGAATCCTTTCCTCCTCTCTGACAATAGCTGCACTCAATATTATCATTGAAACGATCAGGTAGAGATATAATTTGCTTATCTTCTTCAGGACAAATCAATAAAGGAAGACGTACTTGATAGTCTTTCAACTCTTGGAAAGCTTGCGGGCAATCATCCGTCTATTGGAAACCGTTTGTCTTTGCTCCTCTTAATGCCTTAAAGAATGAGAGATATTTTTTAGCTGGTTTCGCCAAAAATTGGAATAGAGTAGCCAGTCATCCGGTTTACCATTGGATTTCCTTGACTGTTTGAGGTGATTTCATGTCCACTATGGCTTTTATATTCTCCGGATTCGTCTTTATTTCGCGTTGTGAGATATTGAATCGCAGAAACTTACCAAACGTTACCCTAAAGACACATTTGGTTGGGTTTAACTTCTTTCAATGTGTTCTAAGTACCTTGAATGTCTCGATTAGATCGATAATATGGTTGTCGGCAAGTATAATTTTAACAAGCATATTATCCACATATACATTCATATTTCTTCCGATCTATCGCTCAAATATTTTTATTTACCAGCCTTTGGTTTGTTGAGCCAGCATTATTCAATCCAAAAGGTGCTAATTTGTAGCAATGGGTCCTATAATCGGTCATGAACGAAATCATCTCTGCCTTTTAGATTTATCCGGATTTAGTTTTACCCAGAGTAAGTATCTATAAAGTTGAGTAGTTGGTGTTCAAACATTGAGTCATCCAACTTGTTGAACCTTGAAGGTGGGAAACTATCTTGTGGACATTTTGTTCACATCTGTAAGGTCGACACATGTACTCCATTTCCCATTACTCCTTTGTTAAGGAAGACATTAGATACCTAATCCGGATGATTTACCTCTTTGATGAATCTTGCGCCAGTTAACTTCTTGACCTCTTCATGGATTGCTATTAGTTTTTTTATGGAGTAGTTTCGGCTTGTATCCCAGGACGAGGCTTAGCTTATGAATCATCATCTCCATCAAGACGTTGACATTGTTCGTAAAAAATTAACTAACCTCACCTTTAGATCTTGGGCTAGCGAAGGGCAGATCTAAACATAGTTATTAAGGTTTGTCAAATTTGGAGGAATTTGAAGAGGCAGACTCTTTAAGCTGTGATTATTGAAGAGAAGCCTCATCCTAAAGATTAAACTTCTCAATTGGTTTGGAGGGTATTAGGCCGTTGATTTTTGTCAAATAGTAGTTTCATCTAGTGACTTGATCTCCATTAATTTTTCCAATATTTTATTTAGTTGGAAATTTTATTTTAAGATTTGGGAATGAAATGACCCGTTTAAATGTTGTTAAGCACAATCGCCTAATATAGCGTTGAAGATAAACAATTTGAAAGGTTAGCATATGGGAAGCTGTTTTTGGATAGCGTAACCTCAGTTGTACTATTCCCTTTATTTGGACTGATTAATTGTCTAGTCCATATAGCCGCTAATTCGATGGTTCCATTTAACTACTTTTAGATCCTAACTTGATTAATGCATTGATGTAAAGAATATTCCTTAAATTTTCATTATTCATAAAGATTTGTTTCATTTGGTAGTCATAGACTTCGTTTGAAACTAGTAAACATATAACATAAGGGCTTGAGCGGAAAGAGATTACATGTGCCATAGTATTGTTATTGTTATTAAACTAATGGCATTATTTTCTATTCCAAATTTCTGCCTCTTATTATAGGAAGCCTTCTTAGGATGTTCTAGAGCCTTCCTTTCTTGTGGGTCTGGTAGACACCATATTAATGACTTTTATCGCCGCTCGATTTCGCGACTGATCTGTCTATTCTTCGTCATCTTTATTATTATTTAGGATAGACCTAGGATTTTATAGATATTTCTTAAGGTACACATTTTGTATTTAAGCATCAATCACCTTCTACAACGCTCGACATTTTTTGGTATTATGTTCTAGAGATTGATTGTAGAAGCAGTATTTAGATTTATCACCTCCTTTCGGATTCTTGATTAGCTTTGGCCATTTCAGGAATTTTTCGTTTTGTATCTATTCAACAACATTTGTCCGAATATCATTCAACAGCGTGAGGTCCAGTGGTTTGTACTCCCTACAAATGCCTGACTTGGTCCTCTATTGTTTTCAATAATCCCAAGTGGAAGAGTTGTGTTTCTTTTCTTCCTTCCGCCATTTGATTCTAGATGGCTCATATAATCAAAGCATTCTAGCTGCGTTGTTTCATTAGCTTCTTCTACTATGATGTATGCTTGGGCGATGGTTTTTGTCTTCAAGAATATCTTAGGATCCTACTCAACTAAGTATTTAAAAAAGCGACCTGGCTATATCATTAACATGAATGCATTCAGCTTCATCTCGTTAGTAAGTTTCAATATGCTTTTGGTCTCAACATTAAATGTGACTAGAAAATACTTTAAGCTCTTGTTCGGAGGTTGTCAGATCCTGATACGGTGCTAAGGTTGCTTTTTTTCCTTTTGTTTGGAGGCAAATTGTAATAGAAACTAATTTGCCGGTTCCAAAAAAACCTAATGGAATTTGGTCATAACCTTTAGAATCAAAATTTGACGTCTCATTTTAAAGTTAAAGGGAAGTAGAGGTATAGCATGGCATCCTCCAAGTTTTGGAAGCCAAGCAATGTTTGGAAGTGGTTGAAATGATCTATTGGATCAGTGCTTACGATATAAGGCATTAGTATTGACATTTTAAACTTATAATGAAGTTGATGCCTTTTTATCCACAGGGTAAAAGGTGTATGGCCAAATTTAGTTGTCTACCCAGTAGTATTTCCACAAAAAATCCACTGTTTCCACTTTATTAATAGAGGCAATTTTTTTGGTATTGAGGAATATCTTCAACTCTGAATGATTAGTAGATAAAATCAATATTTGCTTAGTTGTGAAGGTTTTGAGCTTGCTACTGCATCGCCACTCCTCCCAGTTAATTAGGTATGCAGAATTTCGGGTATACTGAGGTTTTTATCGCTCAGGTTCTCTTCCCTAATTTCTAAATTTAGGCACCCGTTGAGCCAGGAAGGAGTAACACGAGCAAGCGTCTCGAGAGCATTTTGAATTCTTAATGAGTATGGCCTTCCCTTGGTATGACTTTCTTTCCTTTCGATCTCCTTCGAGAGGTCAATGCATGCATCTAGAGATCCTTGACCTTTTGAGTTTGGCCCTTGACTTTGTCCCATAAGAACTTTAGTATTTTTGACATGTGTTAGATCTGAGCAGCCAGGTCTCCAACAAGGAAGCACGGATATTTTTTCAGCCTCAAAGTGTTGGTGTTCGATAGGTATCAGATACCGGCATGTCCCAAACACGTTGAGACATGTGTTGGAGCACATGTCGGACATGCTCCGACACGTTAATTTATTTTTTTTGTTTGATACATTTTGGACACGCTTTGGATACGTCCCGATATGTTCCGAATACGTCCCGACATGTTTTAGACACTCATCGGACACGTCCCGATACATTTTGGATATATTAAGTAATTTTATAATTTTAAAAAAATTGTGAGCCATTTTGTAAATTTTAAAAAAAATATGGGTTGTTTTATAATTTTAAAAATTTAAAGTTGTATATTTCTTTTTTATTTCTATCAATAGTCCCCACTTATCATGATTATCTTACAGTTAATAGAGATTCCTTTCATAGTAGGTGACACTTTTCTTTCACTAAATTTTCATAGGATACAAACTCATAACTCGAGAGAGAAAAGATGAGTACGGAGGTAATACCACAACTTATTTTTCGTGGAGCAATAATTTAATTCTTCATCACAAATGAAGCAATAACCTACAAATCTAGTATAAAATATAGTGTTTATCAATTAAAAAAATTCTAAACTATAATTTTAATTTATGTGTCCTTAACATACCGTATCGTTAATATTTAAAAAATAGTGTCTTGTGTTGATGTCGTATCGTGTCGTGTCTGTGTCTTGTGTCGATGTCCGTGCTTCGTAGGTCTCCAATGTTGGGATTGGTTTATGGGTGAGCACTTTCGGAACTGTCCTCATACGAGATGATGCTACGGGATGGGACATCCTTTGGTGGTTGGCTTGACTATCCCTATGTTCACGCATTCACCTGTCAAAGATGAAAGTTGTTCCCAAACCGGTAGGGTTTCAATCGATTAGGATCAAATGATTTAATCATGTTCCCACATATGACACCAATGATACGTACCTTAGATTTGGATAGTCGTTCGAATGGAATCGAGTTGGTTATTTAAACATTTTTATCCAAATTTTACACACCACAATAATTAATACGAGGTCAAAGGATATATGACTTGCTTCTTGATATCTTTTGATGCTCAAATTGAAATCTCTTTAAGGAAGTGAAAGATTATGAAAGGTTGAGGATTAGAGAGAAAGTATGGCTCCGTGATTTTTGAGATTTGCTAGTATATAGAGGATTAAAACTCTGTATTTGCTATTTTATGAGTAATTCGGTTGAGATTTGCAAAAATGTCCAAGGTCCAAATCTTGCCATCCATAGCTATTACTTTTCCTCTATAAGGGATTAATTGAGATCTATTTAGTTGAGATAGTGCAGTAACCATGTTTTTTGTTGATTATAAATTTACTAATGTGAAATTGCATATTGACCAAACGGCCTTCTGCTGGGTCCATGTGGTTTCTCTCGGCTTTACCAGCCAAATGTCCCCTACCGAATCCTTTAATAGAAAGAAAATGTCCAGAGGTATGCCATATCAATCCTTAGCTACAAGGAACCGGCCATATGTTCAAATGGCTTAACAATGCCTACATTTTGACCTTTTACCCATCACGGCCTGTACGTCCTCCATTGAGCATAAATATCACAAGAGCACTGTGAAAAAAGATGAAACATCTGATGGTGATTAAAAGATTATGCATCGAGACAATTAACGGATTACCGCATGATTTTTCTGTTGCGATTGTGTTCGTTCCCCATCACGCTCTGCAATAATGAATTGTTATTCGCAGCTTCGAGGAGCTCCAGATTACACCACGCATTAAGCATAGCTCAATTTCAAGATGGGTATGAGTCATATCCATGGGAGAGGAAGATGCAAGAAACACTTTCTATTCCTGGTTCAAGCTGCTTTCTGTCCATTCTTTTTCTTCCAAAGGCTTCAGACAGACTGGCTTCTGGCTATAATGATGTAGAGGACACTCTTGCTAGAGCAAATGCGTGGCTTAATGCTTCTCAGGCATCAGGGGTTCCTATTGTCTTCACAAATATCCAGACTGAGTCCTTGCTGACCAAGGTATTTGGGAACTTAGGTCCTCTCATTGGGCTGCTCCCCTTTCCAAAAGTTTTTTGAATATGATTCTTTGTGAATGAACAAGAAGAGGACATCCCCATGCTTAAATTTTGTACAGGACTTCCTAATTGATTTCTATTTGAGGATATTATTTTATGACATTTTAAGACGAGATTCAGAATATTCCCCCCTATTAACTACATCAACCAGTTGCCTGTTATTCAGCAAATTTGAGAAGTTTTAAGAACAACTTTCCTATCCCTTTTGCATCGTAAGTGTTGTTTGAACTCACTTTGACTTTTCCTTGTTAGTTGTTTCAATTACCCAGCAGCTCTTGACGAATCTTCATGGCTTTCTCTCTGTTCTGCAATAGATATCAGGTGAGACAGCTTCTGCAACAGTGAGTACATCATCACTATCTGATTTACCAAATCTTGCCAGTGCAAGCTTGTATGGTTTTGAGGACTACCATGGGGTAGATATCGGTGTTGTGCGATCAGTTCGTCTCTGGTACACTCCCATTGCAGGCGAGTACAGAATAGAAATAGACATAAATGAAGCGGATACAAAGCTTGGGTTTTCCATTAGTCGAACGGAAGAGGTTTTAAATGTTAACCCCACCTATTTTACTGTCACATTGTTGGTGGCCTTCTTTGTGCATTCTATTAAACCAAGGTTTCTGCTTCTCTTGATTCATAGGGATTCATATACATTGCATCAGTTGTGGAGCGTGACGAGGACGCCCCTTCAGCAAGATCAGGACTCTGCGATCTGTACAAAGATGCAATAGGAGCATCGAAGCTCCTAATTGTCTCGAGGATAAATAACCAGAAAGTCCTTCCCTGGATTGTATCTTCATCAGGAGCAATCCGCTGCTTTGACACTGTTTCTCTCAGCCAAAAGCTGTCGTTGCACCGCCATGCTAAGGTGCCTATACTCCTCCATGTGTTCATGTGGGACCATGTGTTAGCTTCTCTAAGTCGAGGCAGTACCAGGCAGAGTCGTCGTCCTGCCCCAACTGTAATGCCACTGCCACTTCAATTTCAGCTTCCACCCCATCCAAATGTTAATGAAGTGCCGCCTTCGCCACCCGAGCTGGGAGGTGATGTCAGACTCTCAAGTAATGGTCCGGAGTTGAGACCCGAGATAGACACGGCTGGGGAAGAATCTTTCAGGTTTCACAATTTTTCACTTCCAGACAGCTGGCTATAATAATTTTGAGCAGTTTCCCTTTTTTTTTTTTTTGTTTGGTTTGTAGCTGTGTAACCTTGTGTGTCAATGGTGAATCTTATATGTTTGAGGTTTCAGATGAATCCTATAATGCTACCACTACAGTGATTTGGATACTTAATACACAATTTCTGATGAAAATAAAGGCAAAGAAATCTAGCTTAGCGTCTTTCCCTCATCCCAAATTGCATGAATGGCATCCTGAATATTATAGTTGGGTCCTACAAATTTATCAGGTGTTGCAGCGAATTTATTAGGCAAAACTTCCTAGACCCTGCTATATAAGTTTCGTAATGCTGGACATGCAATCAGCTGCCACAGCTTCTCGAATCCAAACTTCTTGTAGAATGCCCCGAGAGAGCCGGTTAGCGTAAATGCCGGTAAGATAGATTTTGTTTTTTGGGATTTTATTTTGCTTTTTAGATTTTGTTGAAACTAGAGATATCATCTTACATATGCTTTAAGAATGAGAAATGCTTTGAAATACCTAATGGATGCTGTCATATGATATGGTACAACATTGCTCTATATTTTTTATATTTGTTGATTAATATAACATTATTGATAATATTTTAATAATGCCTAAAGGATGTTTATAACTTTTAAATGTTTTTAAGATAAGATTTTATTATTCTGATTATATCAATACTCCACCCAAGATTATTGCAATGATAGCCTCAAACATTTCTTTTCCAAAAGAAAAAAAAAAAAAATCAAGTTATAGTTATTTCAGGGCGGACTGCCATGGAGGATGGCGACTGAGCACATTGCCAACCATGACTCAATAATAATGATGAATTAGGAAGGCTACAAGGATGTGTTGGACAAAAATAACGCCGGTAAGATAGGGGAATTGAGAGGAAAGAGCGATGATATACAATCACACACATAACAGAGAGGAAGAGAATTAAGACACACGGCATTTTTATATGAAAATTATCTTCTAAATAAGAGGAAAAAAATCACAGGACATTTAGTTCACAAATCTTGTTATGAGAAATTTTGATTACAAAAATCTTGATTATACAAACCCTCGAAGAATAGAGAATAAGAGTAAGACGCACACTTTGTATTTCTTTGCTACA
>JAODPA010115410.1:6760-18890 GCA_025585075.1 Nepenthes mirabilis
AGCTCTATTATTGAAGGTATTGTTGATGAGTTGAATAAAATTTGAGTAATTGTGATTCTCTTCTCTTTATTGATCTCTGTTTCGTTTCTCTTTGTTCCTCCTATTCCTGCTTTTCCCCCTTTTCTGAATTTCTTCTCCTTATTCGCTAAATATGGTATCAGAGATTTATCTGATCCTTTACAAACTGCGTTCTTTGTTGAAGAAAAAAAATCTGTAACTGTTGCTAAAAAAAAAAATGAAAAACAAAAAAGCATAGAAAGGATTGCAGTGGAGGCCAAAGTCACCGAAAGTATCACCAGCTATCACTGAAAGCCGCCTTCTCCCCTTCAAATCACTAGAGCCACCCTCCTTGTCGCCACCGACCGCCACCGACCGCCACCGCCAGAATATCTCCCATCGTCATTGCTAGACAAATCATGCCCAAAAGCAACCCTCCAAACCCTCGAAAGCCCTAATCAATCATCACTCAGCTCTCAAATTCCACCACTGTCAATTAAATCAAACCCTAACCTGGACAACTGAGCCGAAGCCCAACCAAACCTTAGCCGCCACGCTGACCTTTCTTTAGAGAGAAAAAAAAAATTGAGATCTCAAAGAGAGAGAATGTCACGAAGCAGGTTGTGCCAATTCTTCATCTTCTTTATCTTCGTCTTCGTCATTGCCTTCATCTTCTTTGTCATTGTCTTTTTCGTCTTCATCTTCATATTCGGCTTTGTCATCGTCATTGCCATCGCTATCGTCACCTGAAAGAGCGAGTGTCTGTCGTTGCCGTCTTCTTTGTCAACATTTTCATCTTCGGCTTTGTCGTCGCCTTTATCGCTGTCGCCGTCTCTACTTGAAAGAGAGAATGTGCATTGAGCACCCCGTTATTGCCGCGTCTCTTTTATGCGTGTGTGGGCTTGGAGCCCCCCCCCCNCCCCCCCCCCCCCCCCCCCCCCCGTTGATGTGCAAGGGACGGAGAAGGATGGGAGGAATGGGGGAATGATTTAGGGTAAATTGTGTTTGGCTGTCTCCTAGAGTCCGACGGAGAGGGTCGCCTTGCTTCCCTTACCCAATCTTCATACAATCTAGCCACACCCATGGCCATCAAGAAAGTGGTTGGCTCGTTGGCTTGAAAGTCAATTTGAAGGGTTTCTCTGAGACCACTTATGAAAAGCCTCAATCTGCTGTCCTGGGTTAGTTTTCCCACACGGCTGAGTAGGTGTAGGAATTCTGAGATAGTCTCTCACAGTACCAACCTGTTTCAGTTTAGAAAAGTCTCCACAAATTTTGGTATTTCGTTGGTCCATACTGGACATGTAGCTCCCATTTGAGGTGTTCCTAGCCCACTACATCTCTCTCCTGTTTACAATATGGACACCATATTTGGACATCACCATCTATGTGATATGCAGCCAAGGGCAACTTTTCCATCTCCTCAGTCTGATGGAAAACAAAGTATTGTTCAGCCTATGAGATCCACATGGCTGGATCTTCCTTTCCCTCGGAATGTGAAAGTCTATTTTGGGACTTCTATAATTATTGTTCCCAAATGTTTAACTGTCAAAATAATTGTGACGAGATGAAGATGAACTACCTTTAGTCCCAGTATTACCCAACCGGTTGAATAGTGTTTGTATTGACAGAGTCATCTCCGCCAATTGCTTCTTGATATGTCCTTGGCCAGTTTTAACGGAGCCAACCTTAGCCTTGAGCCACTCCATGCAGTGGTCCGCCATCTGTTCTTATTTTCGTTGCATAGGCCTGTGATCCCAGACTAAGGGATGTATCACATAGGAGCAGCATTTAGTTATGCGTGAGAGGGACAGCTAAATATGATTGTCGTTGGTATGAAGTTGAGGTTGACATGCATTGAAGATTAGTGAAGTTTAGAGACTAATTTGTGCAACTTTGAGGAAAGATACATATCTTCAACTAAGCTGGATGCCTGGCATTGACTTGTGTGCCTCTCCACAATTCTTGATCATGAGCTACTTTTATTCTTACTTCAAGCCCTGTTGTTATGAAATCTTTATATGCGTTAGCCTGAGTGATATCGGCCATACCTGCATCCACATGAAATGTGCTTTTATAAGATTTGGTGTCTGAGAGAGGGTACTACTTTTATTTAATATTCATGACTGTGCTCGCCTGTTGTGATCTGCTTTGCTGCTGCAGTCTATTCTGATATTTGCTAATTGCAGATTGAGATAGTGTATGATTATGGCCGAGAAGATAATGACTGAAATTATCATCCTTTCGTGTGGCAATAAATAACGGTTTGTGATGATTCCTCATTCCTCGTCTTATTCTCTTATAATTTTCCTCTTTCTGAGTTGGTTTTGAGCATTTGGCCTCACTGTTATTATCAACCGACTACTGCAACCGACATCTTCGAATTGACACTATTACAAAGTCTTGAAAATGGTGTTTTAGGATTGTCACCGTCTTCAAGTTGGCTGTATTGCAAAGTCTCCCTCAAATGTTGTTTGATGATGCAGATTGAGACCGTTGCTATGCATGGACGGGTAAAGACCAGCTTCCCATCTTTAGACCAAAAGCTCGACTGTCTCATATGTTTGGTGCCAGCTTTTGTTATGGTAACTGTTTTTCCGTTTGTGTTGAATCTGACACCCAAAACAAATTCTTGCGTGGATTGTTGCAGAACTGCACTGAACCAATTGGGGATCTTTTCAAAGGAGTTCATTTCCGGCCTGTTATTTTGTTGTTTATGTAGTCTGATTTCTTTGCTGTTAGGATCTGTGCTGATGAACAAGCTTCTGGCTGACTAGCCTGCTAACAAGCAGCATTAGTGATAGCGAACAGAAAGCCCTTCTCACACTCCAAAAATGATAAATCATAAAGACACGACGACAATAACAATAGCAATAATAATAAAATAAATAAACCTGAAATTCAGCACTATGCTGCTGCTTTTATTCCCCTCCACAAAGGCTTGAATCTGGGTCGCTTAATCCTTAATCCCAAGTT
This sequence comes from Nepenthes mirabilis, assembly GCA_025585075.1. NCBI lineage: Eukaryota > Viridiplantae > Streptophyta > Magnoliopsida > Caryophyllales > Nepenthaceae > Nepenthes > Nepenthes mirabilis. The sequence continues at coordinate 9,731 of JAODPA010115410.1, forward strand.
CCCAACAGCTGGCAGGTTTTTCATGATTGCCAATTTGGGAAAGAGAATTGGCTTGGGACATTTTGGATATTCATCTGATTTTCGTAGACTTGCCCTCCTATCTTCACTTGAAAAGAAAGATATCCAAATGACTTCTTCGGATCTTCTTTCCATGGCTATGGTGTGGTGTCTATTTCTTTTTAACGTGAAAATGAGTTTTTTAAGAAAAAATTTAACGTAAAATGACTTTATCTTTTTAACTTATGGAAAAATTTTAACTAGCCTTCTAAGATGCTTTTTAGGAAATGCTTAATGTCAAGAGTTTTCAATAATAATATCAGACAGATAGTGTAAAAATGCGTTGTTCCAAATGTTTCTCGTTTGGGGCACGACCCAAATGAATACGTCCGATTTCCTAAATATATTTCCTGCTGAATCTTGGACGTCTGAATGGCTGTCCTCGCCATGCTGATGATCATCGTCTATTTTCGGTGCCCTCATTGATCTCTATAACTATGTGGTGGTAATAACCGTAAGCATCCAACTATGACGGCGCAGCACTCTTTTTCTCTATTTTCAGTAACACAAAATGATCAGTTTTTAAGTCGATCTTTAAAACCCAAATCTATTTAATTCTTTTTGTTTTGTTTTTATTTTTTAAATTTAATGTATCCAATTTTATCTATCGACAGTATTTGTTGTCATAGGGACAAAATTTTCATTCCACCTGACATTGAAAAATGAGTTTTGGACATTGAATCTCTAATCATTCATCGATGAAGTTATTGATGGGAAAAAGAAGTCAAACTGACTTAATTTTATAACTATAGAATAAAACTAACTTATATCAAATATGACATTAAAATCATTTGACTTCGATAACTTCTGTCTTCAAATGGGTGGAGCATACATCTGAAGTTCCTCATCCGCCGACATTTCATACACGTTTTTTATTTACAGCTTTTCCACAAAAAAATGTATCCCATCAAGAATTATTATTATGATCGTTTTGTAATTGATTTTTTTTAATTATCATTTTAATGGTCTAGATTGAGTGATAGAAAATAATTGATAAAAATTTTGTACTTTAATAATAATCTGTTTTAATATCCATATTCTATTTTTGTGTTTATTAGTCTGAATTTTTAAAATAGTAAGAGAGTTAAATTAATAGAAGGATGCTAATATGACTCCACCCACCCCACCATGATGTTGGATTTTCCCCAGCTTGTGATATTTCAAAGAAACCTTGAACTCCCACTTAGAAACTAATCCTATTGGTTTGGCTTACAATAGTCAATGCAATCACACTGATTTTCAGGCACCAAAGCATTTTTAGTTTCTTATTCTCATATTATTTGATAACTGCAGTATTAGTGACTCCATACCGACCAGGCAAAAGCAGCCACACTTGACCCACCACATTATATGTAATTATTACAATATAAACAGTCATTGTACAGGTTAATACCCAACCAGTACAACATTATCCCCCCCCCCCTTTTTTAAAAAAACCTTTTGAATATTAGTGATATTATAAAATGGTGTGATACTGGTAATATATTTGTATAATAACAACACAAGACGGTAGCAAAATTTGTCAATTAAAGATTTCATTTTCTTTAATGATAATAATCACATAATAGTATTTGTCGCGTCCTGAGTTTTTGATTTTTGTACGGATTAGAGAGCCTTCAAATCTTTCGTTACTAGTTAATCTCAATCGGATTAGATCTCCACTTCTGGTAATCTGAAACCTGCACAAGACAAATTACAAACAAAAGGTCAGATGTAGGTGGGATATTTTCCCATTGAAAACACTCCAATTTTTAAGTCAGTGACCTTCCACAACGAACGGAAAGAGGCTAGGAGTTATAGTAGAATGCGGTGGAGGATGAATGAATGATTGCTTAACATTAGATATGAGCAGGTGCAAGGAGGCTTGGCTTCTTAGAGTGCACTGTATGAAGTGGCTCATTAAGATGCTTGATTGAGGCTTGAGAAATTAAGGCTCGCAATTGCTCTTTTAAAAACTGGGTCTCAACTAGGAGTGCAAGCTTAAACTAGTAGTGGATTCCCCCTCCTCTTTCCTACTAGAGGAAAGAATGTTTATAGGCTTTGAGATGAAAAGCTTTAGGTGCAGGAACTGCCGATACGAGGCAGGCTGGAGTTTGCCGGCCGATGACCGCTGGGGGCATTCAGCACGGCAGCAGTATGCTGCCCAGCCAATCTAAGGCAAGAGACCACATTCCATGGAACATAGGAGCCATAGGCCATAGAGGCTATAGGCCAAAGGAGCCTACCAGAGCGCCTCGACGATCCTCTAAAGCGGTATGTGCAGACCATGCACTCGGAACGACGGATATCGGACTCTATCCAAATCAACCCGCAATAGAAGATTGGAAGGCTCTCTAATCCGTATAACAATCGAGAACCCGAGATGCAACAATATTAATCACATAATAGCGGAATTTGTCATATATTTTAAAAACTAATCAAATTCATTACTTTAAAGAAATAATATGTATAATCTTGTGATACTCCTAATATATTTATATAATATCTCTTCCCATTGACCCTATAAAACCATCACGAGATGGTAAGTGAATTAATTAGAGATTTGACTCCTCCAAACCATGAAAGCCATCTCCTGAAACAAATCCATAGAGTATTGAATCATCCCCTGCTGCACATTCCAGCATCATCAGACCACACACATCCTTCTCAATTTTTAATTTTTGCAGTTGAATTCTAGCTGTCGAATGGCTAGCGAAGCGGCAGCTGCAGGAGGAGGGAAACCCAGCAAATGCACTGCAGGTATAGTCGTGTCCATAGCTGCAACGTTCATGCTTATATGGATGATTGCGACAGGACATCAGCTTGCCACTGAAACAAGAGTGGGCACTGAAGACCATCAAGCCATTCGAAGCCATATGGCTCTCGTGTTCGGCATTGCCACTCTAGTCATTGGTTTGATTTACTTGGTAATTGGGTTAGCCATTGTTGCGGAGCTAACTCTTGATTTTACCTACTGGTTTAGGCAGAATGACGCAGAGGCTGAGGACAACCAAGGTAGTGATACGCACCTATCCTTCTGTTTAATTGATCGTTCTTCCCAAATGGACCAATAAAAAGATATCAATGAACGCAGTTAATCCTAACGTTGGGCAAGACAAGAATGTTTCTGCAAGTCAGTCATCGGGAGCTCCCGCGTTTATTTCCTACTACTTTGCGTCCAAACTTAGCTGGTGTCCAGTCCTTATAGATCAGGGCAACATGCACCCAGTGTTTGAGCCAAGCCCACAAAACATGTGTGGAGACTCTTCATGATGATAAAAATAAATCAAACTCTCAGACTCAGAGGAGTTTTTAGAAGCTAGTCTATGAATAGATAGAATAGTAATAACGTATAATCATTGATATCAGATAGGTTTGATGTGCACAAAAATTATTATCCTTAGATATAGAAAGATTATTTTCGTATTATCATTGCATTTAAACTCACCATTTGTGCTGTTTAGTTCTGGGCAAGATGCTTAACTTTGCCCCATGTCTTTCTAAGCTACTGATACCAAGGTTTATGGTTTTTTTTATTAAGTGATGAAGATATATACTGAAGCGCCGGACAGGAAGGCAGGCTCCGGCGTTTTCGTACAAACATTCGCTACAGCAGTCACGATGTTGATTCTCGTATGGGATATTTACTTTGGATTTAAGGTGGCCAGTGACTCTTCTCAAAGGGAGACTAACTATGCTCTCCTGGCACTCATGATAGGGCTTATCACTGTTGCTTTTGGTCTGATATATTTAATAATTGGAATTTTTGCCGTCATAGATTCTGCAATAAATTCAGTATATAGGCCGGAAGAGCAGGCCAAGAAAGTTGTTATCAATCAAAACGACAGAACTATTGCAGGCATAATCGTATAGTATCTGCTGTCTTCAGCAGTGGCTTGTGGTGTTGTAATATTGTACCTGATTTTAATTTCATGAAATTTCTTCATTCATAGGAATTTCAGTGTAGAAGTAATTAGTTATGGCATAACGATTATATGGTTCACAGGATAAAGGACGTTAAAAAATGTTCTTGGTGTCCGCATTAAATAAGATTTTTTTCGAGAGGCATAATATTTTATAATCTGTACTAATAAAATATATAAAATTAGATAAATAAATTAAATACATATTATCAGAATATATCCAAAGGGTATCCTCTAATAACACCAAAAAAAAAAAAAATTCAATTTNAATATTATATTTTCATATTATTTTATTCCAATAACCAAACGTGTCGTTAGAATTATTTTATTTTGAATCTTTTTCATGCTCTCAACGGTAAGAATTTTATCCTACCAATATGGACGACAAAAATTATAATATGAATCTCACACTTTTTATTATGTTACCTTAACCATATCTATCCAAATTGTTATGATGATATCATTATTGTTGAGAATACAAGAAAAAACTAAAAAAATAAAAAGATCCTACCAGGAGTCAATAGAAAAGGCATCCATTTGAAATAACAATACACCCTAACCCTACAACGGTCAAATTCAGCACCAAACCAAAGAATAGCAGATTTTGCAGATGACACTAGCAGAACATAGAAGCTCTTGAAGTATAGTAAAGTCAAGTCTTCTGAATCTAAGTAAACGATAAACGCATCACAAGCTCGAGATAAGTAAACAAGAGAGAGATATACAAACATCAAGTCTCAAAGTAGCATCTGCACATCAACACAAATTTTTTGTGGTACAAAATAAGCTAGTCGTATCCTTCTTCAAGCCTGCAAAAAGAATAAAATCGATTGATTTTGTATGTGACAAGAACAAACCCGTGGAGCCTATTAGCCTGGATGAGTCGTTGAAAGCCTACCTTAGTGGCTATGTTGTTTGCGAGCCAGTCGAGTCCTTCATACAGCCCTTCACCAGAGGTTGCACATGTGCTCTGAATATACCTGCAAGAAACGGAGGATATTATTTTGACGTCTGGATTTAATAGGGAATGCAAGAGGAGAGAACAGATGGCGATTAGTCTATTTACCAGTGGCGTTGGCGGAGCGAGTGAAGACCAAGCTTATCGGTGATTTCAGCAGCATTCATGGCATTTGGAAGATCTTGCTTGTTAGCAAATACAAGCAGCACTGCATCCCTCAACTCGTCCTACACAAGCAAAAGACATCATTATCAAAAGAGAAAAAAGGGCAGGCGTGCCAATCCCTAGTTACACAGCACGCCAATCCATACATAGCACAATTCGTACATAGCATGCCAATCCAGGTTTTTGCTGCGTCTCACCGAAATATGGGTATAACAGTATACGCCAATACATAGATAGCACAATTCATAATCGTGTCAATAAACCGAGGGGGCAAACACAATCCACTAAATAATGAATACCCATTTAATAAACAAGTATTCTTGTGACAACAAAACACATTTAACACATTAACATAATAAAATTAGACACACAATAGATAACCCTTTATACATTTATTAAACAAATTTGGATTAATAAATTGGTTTTAATCATCTTAGCTTCTCATTGTCTTAAACAGACAAGTTCATTATTGTTTTAACCCAACATGTTATTAATCAAGTGATATCGTGTTATTTTTGGGTTGATGTATAAACACAGAATGCAACAAGATTTATTCATGTCATGAACATGTCAAATAGTTAATGATACAAACTCATTTAATTCAAATCTAAAGTTATTTATTTCGTGTTGTGTTCTCGTGTCATGTTTAATATTGCCACCCCTTGAAAAACAGTGTTCCCAATCTCATATGGACAGAACTACATAATTATGACGCCACACTCCTCCCTTGCACCAAAAACCTGATATCAGGGAAAAATATTGCAGAGTACCAACATAATACTATTGACAGACTTCTCCACAATGTGCTAATCCTCTCAAACCTTACTCCTCTCTTTACCAGCTGATATCTTTCTAGCGCAGGAAAGCAGGGAAAAAGAAGTTACCTCATTCAACATCCTATGTAGCTCATCCCTAGCCTCTACAATACGATCACGATCATTGCTATCCACTACAAAGATAAGCCCTTGAGTATTTTGGAAGTAATGTCTCCACAATGGACGAATCTGAAAATCTCAGAGGGCAAGAAATCCATAAAAAGAAACCATTAACAATCAACAAGGCCTGCAACGAAAGATCTCATAGGCTTTCAGTCATATCCTAAAAAAGCTTTAATTGCACATTCAAATAAAAATATAATTGATGCATACATGAAGATGCATGGCAAATTATCAGCCTTTAAAAAACAAACAATGTAAGCCAGATCATGAGTACCCTATTTACATCACCACAAAAACTGGGTATTCAGAAAAGAAGCTCAAATTTATGTAGCTTATGACAACGTAGAGTGCTGATGCAAAGGGCATCTAAACAGCACTGGACCATACATAAGCAAGTTTCTCTAAAAAAAAACATCACACGAGACATGTGCATGAGAAAAGAACTTCTTTCCAAAGGATAGGTTCTCTTGTAAGTCTTATTTAGTAAATACTAACGTTTACCAATTGTTGAAAAAAGTAAGCCTTCTAATTTTTCATGTGTGCTCCTACTGAAATTTTGAGTCTGGAAACTCTCAAGTGATGAGGACTTAAAACGGATTACCAATTTTTCCTATTTTCCGTGGCACCAGCAAGTCAAAATAATCATGACAGCATGGATGACTTCTTTCATCATAGCCGGTGGAGAACCTGAAAGACTGGATGCGACTAGAAACTAATAGATATAGCTTCCACTTATGTTGAGGACTAAAAACCAATATACACAATACCACCATAAAAATCATCGAAGTTGGTGACTGCAATTACACCAAATACATAAATGCATACCTTTGACCATGAGCCTAAGAGGAAATGTGCAAAAATTTTCATCAGTACACAGCCATAAGAAGGCTGTAGCACCAGCAAGAGACAATCAAAACATTAAAGAGTAGCAATGAAGCATATCTATTCGGCAGCATCAATAGCCTTCCGTCAAATAGCCAATAGGAAAACTGAAAGGCAAGGCAGGATTCGTAGAATCACTACTCAGCACAAGGCCATCCAAAAAGGCATACACAATTTAAATGAAATGAATGCCATGTTATGCACAAAACCAGCAACACTACGATCTGAACAACAATGAGACTATTTCCACCTGTGGACAAAACTCAGAAAATAGTATGTCACAGCGGGAGAGAGCTCTTAGAACCCCAGGAGAATCAGAATGATGTCTGCCAATGAATGGTTTTCCTTCACATAGCCAAAAGGAAATCTAAGACTTAAGGTGGCATCAGTAGTTGTAGCTTATGATTATGTTATGTACTGATGGAGGAATAACTAATCAGCACAAGACCGTCCATAAGCACACACAAAACATCATTCCTCGAATTCAGGGGTAATGGAACAAAGTTACTTCAACATTCCAACTCTACTCAAAAGAAAGGGGTAAAATAAGCATACAATTGATATTTTCCAATCAACAACAGTTCATAATTCAAAATCGACCCATGCCCTGTCAAAACAAACTATAAACACTATATTGCCAACAAGTTCTCACACCAAACGAAAATGCCAGCTCTGTTATAACATTCTTAGAAAAAGAAGACACATCCCTAAAAACAATCATCTCTAACTTCTACCTAGACTGAAGTATTCAGCATTCTAAATATGTCCAAAAATCTTCACATTAGTCGTTGGAATTCCAAGCAAACATTCATTTGCCAACACTTTCATATGTTGATTTCCACAAAATATCTATGAGATGATTCCTGAGATAGAAAGTCCATTACGTCATCTTAAATAAATAATAGAAGATTCAAACTTTAACCTATTAATATACTCCCACAAGCACACTTCCTTTCCAGACAAGTAGGTATTATTTGATCAATGTCTTACCTTGTAGAACCTGAGAAAACAACAAATAGACAAAGGAACTACAGATTCAAGTTCATCACTGCTGGATAACAATTTCAGCTGATGTAAAAACAACCGAACATGAAGAATAAGAACTTTCTTGTAGTTCCTTCAATATACCTTGTCTTGACCACCAACATCCCAAACTGTGAAGCTTATGTTTTTGTATTCCACAGTCTCAACATTGAAACCTGTACAAAAACTGGATCTTTATAAAATGAAATAATAATAGCGACTGAATATCAAACATGCAACAGAAGGGCTATGAAAAACATCAAGACCACTAGAAGATATATTTGAAACCATTAGAATGATCAAACTCATACCAATAGTAGGAATGGTTGTAACAATCTCTCCCAGCTTCAGCTTGTACAAGATGGTAGTCTTACCCGCAGCATCAAGACCTACCATAAGGATTCGCATCTCTTTCTTTGCAAAGAGCCGGCTGAAAAGCTTGGAGAAAGACAGCCCCATTGTTCTACAAGCTATATACAAAACAACGGTCAGATAAGAAGACATAAGGAGGATTTCCAATGAGATCTACATCATAAGGCGGATTTCAAATCTGGTTTCATAAAACCGAATTATTACGCTGAATAGAAATGAAAATACCACTCGCCAACCAACAACTCAGACTATCAGACGATGCCAGCATAATACACAGAAGATCCAAAACAAAACCATGCTAATTGACCCCCGTCCCCCAAATAAAAAAAAAAAAACCGACCATCCGATGATGGCATCGCCATGTACAACAGTTGACAAACAATAAAATCATGCAGTGCAAAAAAGAATGATAGAAAAAATAACAAAAAAAAAAAAGGTCAGATCAGCTTCATTTCATTCCTGTTGTTACAAACCCTTAAACGACAGACGAGGGAGCCAAGCTGAATCGAACCATGGCGAAATACGTAAAGACAATAAAGAATCGAATATTAACCAAATCTTCATCTAGATCAAGATTTACCGAGACAAATCTACGAAACAACGACTAACTATGGGGCAGAGAGAGGGGATCGGAGGGAGGAAAAGTAGAGAGAGAGAGAGAGAAGGCCGAAGAGTGCTTACAGGGAGAAAAAGCGGACGCCTAGGGCTTAGATTGAGATCTCAGACGCCGCAGCTTTCGAACAGCTCGCTCGCCGTCTCCGCGCAACTCCGACGATAACTATGGGCGACTTTCCGCCACTTATACACAGCCCGAGAGAGATGGGTCAATTTCGACGGACGATTACTTACAGAAAGGCGTCTAC
>JAODPA010115421.1:0-18886 GCA_025585075.1 Nepenthes mirabilis
TATATATTATAAATCTAAAAAATAATTTAAATATTTGGGATTGACTATTTAATTTACTCTTCAGAGCTCAAGCTAATATTTATATGTCAAATTAAGAAGTTTGAAAGAGAGATGAGGCAAATAAAACATTTAAACTAAGCTTCGAATGAATTGTTTGCCATGTTTAATTTTTGAACCGCACAAGGGTGATCAAGTCCCTTGGAGAATTGCTTTCAATCATAGAATCATGGAGACCATGGTTGCCTAAATTACTTGTCAATCACTCAATCGCTTTGCCACCCAACATAACGATCATCTTGCTTATCATCAAAGCCTTCATGTTTGGCCTAGTTGATTGCTACTCGATCTCTAAAATTATAATGATAATATCAAAATAAATTACAATATCAAATTTCTCAAGTCATACCCTCTTCATTATATTATTGTATGCTAAAACTATTCTTCCTTAACAAAATAAAAAAAAAATTAATTAATAAGCATACTTTGCTAAGTTTATATCAGTGATGAACAATTTGCTAACAACCTAATTTGGCAACAACTTAAGTTGATCAATGGGATCACATATTTATCAGCAGATAAATAAAGACATGAATTACCGGCTACACCCGCCACCACTCCTAGCCCGCAACCATCCACCAGTGCCAGGCACATCAAGTAGTCAGCCAACCAATGATGAACCACCGGTCCACAGACAGCTAGCTGCTCCTCCCAACTCATCCGGCGCCCCGGTCCACCAAGGTGATAATATCTCCACTTTCTTTTCATCTTATTTTCAAAAGTAACATTTCTTTATCCACCAAATCGATCAACATAATATTTTTTTTTCTCACATTATCTCTAATAATTACTTAATTCATGGTAATACTTATTTCATTATCACTTAAGTTTCAGTCCAACCAAATGTACGATTGGCTTATATATATAATCACACCCAAACAGCTAAAATTGCAGTGTTGCACAGAGTTTGGCACACCCAAACAGAAAAAACTGCAGTGTTGCATGAAGTAGAGAGCATCTTATGGTATTATCTCAGACATCTTACAACCGTGGATCTCTGAGGCAAAGTAGACGATAACCTTGGAAATAGCTGTACAAACAACCCATTGATAAAAAGATGGAAAGATGCAAAGCTTCATTACACAAAGTTGTAGTAGCAGATGGAGCAAATTATCAACTTTTTTGCAGCATAAGCACCTGCCACAATTAGATTAAATTCAGTATATTCACATTGCTATACAGCAAAATAATCTACTTTTTTCGGGGTAAAGAAGCCCAGAAAACAAGGACAGAATTATTTGCTTAGCTCGTGATGCAGAAGAATTTAACGAAGATCATTCTCCTACAATTAGCCATTCTTATGAAAAAATAATGACTTTTCTATTAAAAAAAACAATTTTTTTGCACCCTTGTTTTTTATTATAGAGGAAAATTTGATCTCGGTTTCATTCAAGATGTAAGATGGTCTTATTTGCCTTTGGTATCCTTCCAATGGGGCCTGCCCAACCAAAAGCCATTAAGATCATTCTGTATCTTAGAACCCACGTGAATCCAACAGTTAAAAATTAGAAATCGAATGAATGAATAGTGAAAAATAAATAGCCATTTAAATCCCTTAATACAATATTTATCATTCATATACCCAACTTTTAATCTAGACCGTCAGATTCATGTGGGAGCCTAAATATGAGAGGTCCTTAGCGGCACTTGCCTACCCCTATATTAAAGATATATGCAATAGCAGGAGTCAAACTCCTAGTACCACCACCCTCAACTTGATGGGTTTTAGAACGCTCCTGTATTAGGCTCACACCTATTGAATATATCATGTAGTTGTTCACTCAATATTTATGCAAGGATTTGCTTAAGCGAAGAATTTCAATGGCATAGGGATTTGAGCAAGATGGTGCATGTATGAAACTTAGACAGATTATCAGTGTTTGATATATGCTTAATGGGCAAATATCCATGGGCTTATAAAAAAGTTCACGCCTGGTATATGCATAAAAGGCGCACAAGCACTAGGCATGGATATAAATACACTCTTCTAATTTTCGGGGTTAACTAGAGTTATTCAAATACGGTGCCGACTTAGAGAGAAAAAAGAAGAATGAGACACTTTTGACATCAGTTTAAGATTAGATTCATGTTCCATCTTTCGCTAATTTTGAGCATATTATTCTAGTTTATGTCATATGATATTTACCAATTGGTTGTATTTGTTTCTCAGTTGTATTCGTTATTGTTCAGTTGCTAGGATTTGTACACTTGTAGTGTTGTAAACCAAGTGTGTTTGGAATTATTAGTAATCAATTTTTTACACATGTTATTATGAAGGTGTTGGCTCAGTGGAGATAATTTATAATTGAATCTTATTATATTGGAAATATTATGTGGATGCAAGGTCCCGTGGCTTTTCCATTTCATATAAAATTGTTTATGCAACTTATATGTTGGGTTGTGCACTTTTTTTTATTGTTTCTTGTATTTAATTGGGACAAATGGGTAGCTAATACCATAGGGAGATTTGAATTTTACTGTACTATGTGAATCCCAACACAACCGCTGCATGTACCCCGTTAACAACCACCATAATCAAAGTGAAATTGTGGCATTAATATTGCTACAGCTGCCATGGCGATTAGTATCGGTCACTATTATTGCGCATCTACGTCAGTCATCATTGCCCAGCCAAAAAAAACCATCCTTAAGATATTATCATCACTCCGTTGACAACTGAAACACCTGCTGAAACCTCCATTCACCACCAGGGCTGCCACCACTATCACCGCAAAACCAACCAGCAGTAAGTATTATCACCTATTGAAATAGGAGATGTGATGTTTGCTTAATTTTCCCATTGCTGACAATTCAATATAAACAATAGTCACCCAGGCCACCATCATCAAGGTGTGTACATAAGCAATATAAACAATAGCAAGCGCTCATGCTGACCAAGAAATTTAACTGTTTAAGCCCTGTCATATAAGCAAAAAATCTAAAAAACTTCAGGATGTTTTCTACTCCTACTAGGTGTTTTCAACCCTAAAAATTTCGGAGAAAAGGAAAATTCAAAGGGAACTGTGATCAACAGAATATAACCCGTTTCTAAAGAAACTAATTAGCTTTGATTTATTTGCTTTGAAAAGTTCATGTTGAATTGGTTATACTTTTTTGTTTTTATTCTCCTCCTCGTATTCCTTTCATGTTTTATTTCTATGGAGGAGTGGGAAGAGCTACTACAGCAAATATCAGAGATAGAGAGAAGGAAGCACTTACCAGCTACTAATTGGGGGGGACTTCTTTGATCTCTTCTCCTGTTTTCCAGATGATATCTTTCAGCCCAGTTGAGAGGTTCTTATAAAACTGTTAGTTTAAAGGGAAAAAAAGGCACGAAGTCAGTCATCTGATAACATTCCTTGAACAGGAGACTGTGTGACAGTACCATCATGAATTTATGATAACACACCTTGTGGAATTCAAGGGTGTCACCTCGAGACTTGCGAAGTTCAACCATATATAGAGAAGGAGCCACTTCAAGTATCTATTGAAAAGATCAATCTTTGTGAACTCTTTAAACTACAAGCTAACAAGTGATATGTTTAATCTTTGTTCTAACACAGAAATGAAGAGCAACTTCATACCTCTGTTGCAACAGACAACTGACCCTTGCGTCCAAGTTTCTCCCCCTGAATCTTCATCTGAGAGAGAGAGAGATTGTACCGTTATAAGCTTTTGTCAAGCGATGAACATCCAAAAGCATCACCAACATAATGAGTTAGAAATTCAAAAATTCAAGTTCTCAAATGTTATCACCCAATAATAAATATAAATATGAAGACAGCAACAAAAATTTTATTGAGTCTGATCAAGTAACTACATTGATAAAAATATTTTGAACCAAGCACTGAAGTATTATCAGATGCATAGAAGTTGGGCGCTGATGGAAAATGTAAAACATGGACAGAACCATGCAGAAGATTGCAGAAATCAAGCTGACATCATTCTCGTTTGAAATTTCTTTTGAGCCCGCAAAGATATTCAAAAGGAAACATCAAAAAGAAAATTCAACTAGACAAAAATAACAGAGAACTTAAACTAAGTAGGGAAATCTCACCCCACCTTGAAATTATTCTTCTTCACATCAAAGCCCATAGGTGCAGCTGCTTCTTCAATTTTTGACATAATCTCATCGGCTGAGCATTTGGATGTAAATCTTGTTTCCCGTTTAACGAGTCCCTAGTTGGAAAAGGTTCGGAATCATTTCTTAGAGCAGGAACCCATCAAACTAAAACCATTAGCAATTCATTCAACTCTGTCATTATGAAAGTGTACTTTGTTCAGAATAACAGCTAACTGATAATCTGGTCCAGAATCAGTCCCCGGAAATCAAATGACTACGGGTAAAGATCACAAGAACAGCTAAAATTCTACAGAAGGTAGCNNNGGGGGGGGGGGGGTGGAGAAGCTTTAAGAGCATCTAGAGATTGGGATTGTGATGCTTATCTCATAACTCATCTGACAGAAAATTAAAAAAAAAACAATAATGCTGTTCATTAAAGACATGACACAAAAAACTCCACTTACGAAAACTGTTACATACCATTGGCTTTTCAAAAAGAGTGCCTAGGTTAAGACCCTGAGATGTAGATATGAGCTCAAAAGCATTCATAGTAGCCGGTGTTGCAGCTGGTGCAGGATGTTCTTCCCGTCTCTCCACAACAAGGTTTCCAGATTGCTATTCGATGGCAATTAAAGCAAGTAGGTGAATGCACAATAATACCTACGTCAGGTATTCAAAACAAAACACCAGGATTCTTACCATTGACTGATCAAAAATAGCATCCAAGTCATCAAGTCTGAAATCCGGCTCTTCAAAAATGGGTGGCTTATAACCCTTTTTAAACCACTCATTCTCAATTACCTCCGCAGTTGTAATACGCTGTGTAAGATCATCAAATACAAAACCATAAGAAAAGCTTGGCATCATTGAGCACATCGTCTTCTCTAAATGAAGATTTTGTGAATTGGGGAGGGGGAGACAGTAGATGGAACTTAAAAACAGAGAGATAGACACATACCATGGAAGGATTAGGTTCAAGAATTCTTTGGATCAACCTTTTTGCACTTGAAGAGAACCATGGAGGACAGGTGAAATCGGCCTTGTGTATCTGCAGTCATATGGAGTTCAGAAACTAGGTTCCAGCTAAGAGAAACACAAAAAACATGACCTCTCTAACAACTGGAGCAAAACCCATTCACAAAATAGTAAAAATATAAGCCACGTCAATAATTATTATAGGTCCACAAAAGTTTATTCAAAGAGAGAAGAAGATGCAAAAAATTGGAATAGAAATTTCATGTGATTCATCGATCCTCAAAGAAAGAAATAAAGAAAGTTTTGTTGTTAAGTGATAAGTCGGAATTTATGGAAAGTCACAATCTCATTGACTGAAAGTAGTTATGCATCAAAATGAACATCTTCCTCTATTCCAAACGACTCAAAGAGAGCTATGTGGCATTGAGAAGACACCAAAGTTGAGACCTGCATTATAAATTCAACCAATAAAAATCGCAGAAGAGTTCCACTAGCAGCAACACACCTTCCAGACACAAGTCAGAAAACTACAAAAGCTTCAGAAATCAACTAAAGAAAACATCTTACAATGCAAGCACAAATCTAACATTTCATTTTGCCTTTGGCAATTTACTAGATTAGGATTGATACTGAAGTCTGATTTTCAACCTTTTCTTGAAGACAGCACTAGTTGAGGAACTACCTAGCTGCAGTTAAGCTTGTTCTTGCCCAATCCATCAACAATCTCCCTTATTCAAAAGCTGTGGAACACATTGTAATTGTGTAACTCCATATAATTCTTTCCATAGGGATTAATCAATGGTAGTCTTAACTCCAGACAAATCTGCATCATCTCTTGTGATGTTCTTGCCATTGAATTGCATAAGCAATTTTACTATCCACTCAGATTGACAGTCTATGATGGAGGTGGTCATGACAGTAGCCATTGTTGGGGCAGCCATGAGCAGGTTGCAAATGGAGAGATTTTCTTTGATTAATCTTATATTCATCGTTCCAGTTCATTCCTTTCTCTTCTTTCTTTTTCAAAATAGGCTGAGTCCTTAATTAATAAAAAAACCAGGGACACAAAACAAATCATTGACCATAACCACGGCAACATTCAATAATCAATTTTTCTTTCATTTGTCCCTTATAATTCACCCATTTCAATATTATAACCTTAAAAAAAAAAATTACTATAAAAATCCAAGCCCCTTTTGAGCCATTTTGAGGGAGTGGCAAATTGCCAAACATAATGTGCTGATATCAACCTGATGACACTTTTCCAATTAGCCCCACAATGGAACAGTGTAGATGTTGGACTTCTTCAATTGAAAATTCAAGAGTTATTGTATTTCTGCTAAAATGACAAAGGTGAAATTACACTGGTCCCTTTACGAATGGTCAAATGGGTCAAACTACTTTTATACTAAAGCAACTTTAGTACTTATTCTCAAAAGAATTTTACCAGGTTCTATCTGAATGAAAAATTTTGATAAACCTTTTTGTATAATGACATGAGATTTGAATCTTCAAATGGCAAATATCCAGCCATAAGGACAAATAGAATTACACCACATGACCACAAATCGGCTTTAGCTCCATCGTATCCTTTATTGTTTATCACCTACCAAAGAAGCCAAAAAGATGAGAACTAAATACATCAATAGAGTAGAGACAAATTGCACCAAAACATAGTGTACCTCTGGAGCAACATAATTTGGTGTTCCGCATGTTGTGTGGAGTAATCCATCTTCCTGAACCAAAAAACCAAAGAAATCAATTTGAATCCTCTATTAAGAAAGCATTACACAAAGCAGCTTGAAATGAAACAATCAAGCAGCGTTGCAGGAAATACAATCATTATAGTATCTAGCAATTGTTTCATGAAAACATCAAAATCATACTCACTCGAACTTGCTGAGCTAGTGCACTCAATCCAAAATCTGAAACCTTAAGGACTCCATTTGAATCGAGCAATAAGTTCTCAGGCTGTCATGCAGAAACAAATAAGGATTAATATCTAAGGTAACTAAATTACACTGCTAGTTAAAGCCTGCTTTTAAGAGACTCAGAGATAGAGGATGAGATGTTTCTCTAGGTAGTAGTCCATCACCTTCAAATCCCTATGGAAAACACCTCTACTATGGCAATAATCAACAGCATTAATCAGCTGCTGAAAATACTTCCGTGCTTCATCTTCTTTCAATCTCCCCTTGCTAGCCTGGCTTAGGAGAATAGACAAAAGTCACTGGGATATATACAAAAGTATTCCTACACATCAACCATGATTTCAAATTCAAAGAATATGTTGTCCTCAAATAATACCATTGTCAAGAAAGGAAAAGAAAAAGAGACTAAGCCATCTTACGATTTTATCAAAAAGTTCACCACCAGTGACAAATTCTAGAACAATGTATATCTTTGTCTTACTTGCCATCACCTACAACAAGAACAAGACTTTGTACCATTAAAAAAAGGATTTAATCACAGAACAAAAGAAAGAAGGTATGGCTGCATATGGTTTTTGACTTTGTAACCATGTTAAAGCTCATAAAAGAAAGCACATCATTGATCACACTGTCACAGAAGTATGGATAACAGACTTAGCAGTACGCTGGGGATTCAACATATATGTCAGTAGAAATGGAAGAAAAGCCAAAAAATGACAGACGTGAAATAAAGCCAGACAAACAACAACAACAACAAGATTACACAAGTGAGCTACTAACCTCATACAAACGGATGACATTTGGGTGTCGGATTAGTTTCATGGTTGATATTTCACGTTTGATCTGCAATGAACAAGTGAGCTACAGTGTTACATATCAATGATATCATAGAAAAATTCATATTTCATTAAGCTCATCTAAATTTGACATTTGAATGCAATAAAAAACAAAAAAGACAGAAAAAAGCACATTAAAGGCTTTTCCTATTTCATGCGGTTACCTAAAAGCTCTGAGTCTATGGAATCTATCAAAAAGAAAGAAACGCCAAGCTCATCTAGCTATCACCATGACAATTCATGTTAATAGAAATTGCCATTTAAACCCTGTTTCAATTGGAGGTAGTTAGAAGAGAAAGAAGCAAATAGATAAAAAATTCTCCTTCAAGGGATAGAATATGCCAAAACTGAGAGGCAGTGAAATAAAGTGAAAGACACACTGTTGCGGGCCTTAGTGATCCAGGCCCACAATCACTCCCAGCTTCAGCCATTTGCCCATTTCCAAGCCCAGGCTCATCTTCACCGATTCCAACGGCACCAGTGGCCAAACCCCTGCCTTCGCAGCGGAGTGCCCGGCTGACTCGACCTCCTTTAAAATTCTAATATTATAATTAGCATATCATACCCTAATTTCTGTTATACTCTATTTTTATTGTATTTTTCTTTTTTTACTCCATAACTACTTTTGGTTACTAGATTTAAGTCATATCAGTATATATGTACGAGAGCTGCTACAGGAAAGAGAATATTATATTTAGTTGTTTCCTATCCCTCGTGTCAATTCTTTCCCTCTCTCTCTGTTTGTGACCGCGGACACACTGTCCTTGGGCTCTCCTCTCCCCTTCCTCTTCTGTGCCTCTGTTCATCTTCTCCATTTTTCTTTGTCATTTCCTCTCCTTCTCTTCCATTCTCTTTCCCTCTGTTAGATGTCCCCTCCCCCTTCTTCTTCGTCGTCTCATCTCCACTAGTCTGCTTTGTTTCCTTCTTTATTGTTGTCGTCTTCGTCCTTGCTTGCAGGGGTCACCACGGGCGCATGCATCATTAGTGCTTTCATTGAGACAAATGGAATAGGGATTTACGACGTGCTACACTATTCTAGACGCTTTCATTGCAGGGCTTTGGCTAGAAATGCAGGAGATCGCCACGATCGTACAACAACACGAAAAAGAGATTGTTGCTCAAGCTTCTCTCACTACACAAATCCAACAATCTCTCACTGAAATCCTTCAATCCCTACGCCGAATCGAACAACAACGCCAGTCACCCTCACACTTTCCCTTGCTATCCACCTCTACATTGTTCCCCGCTTTAACCACTGTTGCTTCTCGCCCTCCACCGCAAACCCTATCCCTAAGGCTCACATCGCAACTAGACATACCAATCTCACCGCCTGTAGTACCGGTAACCATCGGCATGACAAATTTGGTGGAGGACACAGTGGAAGCAAGTCGAATGACTTCTCAAACGTCGATGCAAACCCTACCCGTTCCTCCACAGGCATCCATGTCTGAATCCGAGAAAAGCACCGGAAGTGCTGAACTGGTTGAGAACGCTTCCTCTGTTCATCCGATGGAGTCAATGACAGCTCTTGTTTCTGTGGATTTGTAGATTTGTGGATTTAAGAAAACTGTCCAGTGATCTAGTATTGTCAGACGATGGCCTGGGAAAAATTCTTGCCCAGGCTTCTACTCATACGTTTTCAGGATTGAACAATTCTGTGAGTGCTTTTACTTTAACAATTTGCCACTCTTTTATTCTTGAGGAAGATACTACTGATGATGGCCTATATGAGAGGGGTGGTATTATCACGCAAGTGAAGCAACCGATAGTGTTGCAGTTCACGTTTCTTTTGCATGATTTTATTTTACAATTTAAGTACAGATGAAGAAAAGGGGATTGAATGTTTGGAGAGAGTGACCACAATCTACTTCGATACTTCCTCTAGAGTGCAGGGGCTGTTTTGAACCCCATGACTGTCATGTTTGGTGGTACTGTTGGACAGAAAGTTGTTAAGGTCTTTGCTGGACAATTTCATCCACTCTTTCTGTTCTACTTCAATTCCGTGGATTCTCTTTCCACTGCAAATTTTTGGCTACAGCACAATTCTACCCCAGGGGGTGTAGATCTATGCTCCCAGGGCCTAGTGATAAGTTGTGAGATGCATTTTGTGGATCCACAACCCAATACAACAAACCTTGCCATCCCATCAAATTGTGCTTCAAAGGCTTCCCAGTGTATGCAACTGGGAGTGCCCAGAAGCTACCATTCCTACCACCAGGTATATGACTACAGTAAGATAGAGTATATTGTTGCTCATCATCCAATAATAGGAATTATTCTGAAAGCTATAGAAGAGGAGCATGTTGCAGTAGGATGGCTGCCTTGGCTTGCTGCAATTGCTGGGGAAGCTATCGAGAGATTGGTGCCTCATCAGGCTGATTCTTTTGAGAAGTTGAATAAGAGTAGTCAGGAGACTTATAGTAATGTATATAGAGCACGGGATCTTGAGTAGAAAAAAATTGTTGGTCTAAAGGAAATAAGATTTGAGTATATTGAGCCCAAGAATGAGCGCTTCAGGGCTAGAGAGATTCCCATCCTTCGTAAGCTAAACCATCCTAATATAATCAAATTGGAAGGCCTGGTTACTTCGGGAATGTCATGCAATTTGTACCTTATTTTTTGAGTATATGGAACCTGATCTTGTTGGGCTTGCGTCGTATCTTGCAGTAAAATTTACAGAACCACAAGTTAAATGCCACATTTAGCAGCTCTTACGTGGACTTGACAATTGTCACAGCCGTTGCATCATACACCGAGATATAAAGGGTTCCGATCCTT
The DNA here is from genome assembly GCA_025585075.1 of Nepenthes mirabilis. Taxonomy (NCBI): domain Eukaryota; kingdom Viridiplantae; phylum Streptophyta; class Magnoliopsida; order Caryophyllales; family Nepenthaceae; genus Nepenthes; species Nepenthes mirabilis. The sequence continues at coordinate 10,641 of JAODPA010115421.1, forward strand.
TAATTGGCAACAACAAAATCTTGAAGATTGCAGACTTTGGCTTTGCAACCTTTTATGAGCCTAGTCAACCATTGACAAGTCGGGTTGTAACCCTTTGGTATAGACCACCCGAACTTCTACTTGGCAGTACAGATTATGGACCTACTGTTGATTTATGGAGTACTGGTTGCATTCTTGGAGAAATATACGCCGGCAAGCTAATCCTGCCTAGAAGGACAGAGGTGGAGCAACTGCATAAAATATTCAAGCTGTGGGGCTCACCTTCTGAAGAATATTGGAGAAAATCAAAATTATCTCATGCTAAAAGTATTCAAACCCAAACAACCCTATATACGAAGCATTGCAAAATCCGTTAAAGACCTTCCTACTCCGGCCTTGAGTCTCATGGAGACGCTGCTTTCCATTGACCCTTCTGATCATGGATTTGCAGCATCAGCTTTGAAGAGTGAGTTTTTCAATATAAAATCACTTCCATGTGATCCGTCAAGCTCGTCAAAGTATCCACCCAACAAGGAGTTTGATGCCAAAGTGAGGAATGAAGAGGGTAGAAGAAGACAAGGAGCTACTGGCAACAAGGGCCACGGGCTCGACCCTTGGGAGTACAGTGACAAGAGAGTCCCGAGCAATTCCGATGCCAGATGCAAATGTTGAAATATTTATCTCAATGCAAAAAAGCCAATCTCAGCCCACTTCAAGGAGCAAAAGCGAGAAGTTCAACCCCAATCAAGAGAAGGTTGCTTCTGGTTTTCCTATTGCGCCACCTAGATCATTTCAAGCTGTGGAAGAAAGTATAAATCCTCAAGGTCAAACTGTGATTGTTGCTATGGAGCGAGCATAGGTTGGACTTATGAGATTGAGCCAGACTTATGGGGTAGTGTGGGATACTAGTAGACCACCGAGCGGACCGTTGCAGTTTGATTTGTAGTATCAATTCCGGAGGAAAGCTACATGGGAGACTATTACCAAAATTATCAGAATTTTTCTTTATTTAACTTTGAGGATAAGGTTCTTTTTTATGGGAACGGTAATATTGCGGGCCTTAATAATCCAGGCCCACAATCACTCCCAGCTCCAGCCATCTGCCCAGTTCCAAGCCCAGGCCTATCTTCACCAGTTCCAACGACACCAGTGGCCGAATCCCTGCCTTCACGACGGAGTGCTCGGCTGACCTGACCTCCTTTAAAATTTTAATATTATAATTAGTACATTATACCCTAATTTCTGTTATGCTCTATTTTTATTGTATTTTTCTTATTTTACTCTATAACCACTTTCGATTACTGGATTTAAGTCATATCACTATATATGTATGAGAGCTACTACAGACTCGTGTCAATTCTCTCCCTCTCTCTCTCTGTTTGTGACCGCGGACACACTATGTCCTCGAGTTCTCCTCTCCTCTTCATCTTCTGTGCCTCTGTTCATCTTCTCCCTTTCTCTCTGTCATTTCCTCTCCTTCTCTTCCATTCTCTCTCTGTTCATCTTCTCTCTTTCTCTCTGTCATTTCCTCTCCTTCTCTTCCATTCTCTCTTTCCCTCTGTCAGATCTCCCCTCCCCCTTCTTCTTCGTCATCTCATCTCCACTCGTCTGCTCTGTTTCCTCCTTTACTGTCGTCGTCTTCATCATTGCTCGCAGGGGTCACCACCGGCACATGCATCACATGCTTCCCTTCAGGACAATCATTTGCTGTCTTCTGATATCGGTAGAATCAAAAGGAGGGCAAGAGACAGCTGCTAATATTGATGTACTCAAACACCTGAACAGGCCATTGTAACTATAAAGCACCAAAATAACTAATACAAAGGACCACACAAATGAGTAAGATAAACAAATTTTATTCTAAGTTCCATTCCCATCACTCCCGACTTCAAACCAAATAGATTATGAATATGTGATTTTCTTTGAAATCAAAATATCCAACTTGTTGGGACAAGAAAAGGTAACTTTTATTTCTCTTCTTTCCTTTTTTTGGTTATAGCTTACATGGTTCTTCATTTCCTCTCCTCTTGCATACCCCTCCTTCCTTTCTAATCAAACATGGAGTGCCAAATAGGAAAATAGTTCAATGAATGAGCGAGAATTATCACAAAAATCACTCAGGGCACCAGTATGGTGATAACGACTGAATAATAGCTTACTAAAGGAAGGGGAAGATTAAAACTCAATTTTAGAACAATTCAATAAAAATCAATCTATGAAACTTTTTATGCAAATATTGATCCAGATAATGGACACTAGGGCAGTCAACTTCGGCACACACATTCAGGAAGGAACAAAAGGCAAAAGAACTTATGCAATTAGCGGGGCTGTTTGGCACACATTTTTTATTTCTTATTTCCTGTTAGCGATATAATCATACACTGTTTTTCCCAAATTTCACATACATTTCCCAGCACAGAGACAGTCACTCAAAAAGAATATTAAGCAATATTCTTCCATCTGCCATCACAATTCCAATGAATTTTTCAAGAAAAAAAGAAATATATTGTATAAGATAGAAGACAGGTCTTAGCATAATGGTAAGGTTGTTACATTTTCATATGGTGGTCATAAATTCAAAATACGGAAATGAACTCTCTCTAATGCACGCATTGTTAAGTGGGCTGGTCTCGTATGAGTCTCATGACTTGTATGTACGTAGATATATACAGTTGTTTTCTCCTGTTTTCTGTTGATACCAAAATACGTGTGTGCTGCTTCAGGGGAGTTTGAGCTGTAGATCAACGGGAGCAGGCTCACTAGGGGTGCACAAGGCAGAATTTGAGCAGAAGCTGTTGAAGCGGGCGTGTGAGGTGGGGTTCAGCATGGCCAAGGTTTTCCCGATGTGTTGGGAGCTCGGCATTTGATGTTTGGCGAGGCGAAGGTTTTGTCAAAAAAGTATGCGGAGTTTTGGTTCTTCTTGAGGCTGTCAGGATCGTTGGCTGTTTCTGGTATTTTGGACATCCCACCAGGGATTTTACATTTTACAAGGACTTTGGTAGTCACATCCGAGAGTTCCGTTCTCCTAAGCCTTCGATCATCCATCCTGGATTTCAGCTTTTATGGGACTCTGTTAGTCACATCCCAGGTTCCATAACTTGCGTAAAAAAGAAGACGCAAATACTAAGGTTTTGATAGGAAGCAAACAATAAAACAACAAACAAAACACATCAGAGAGGGGAGCGCGATAAAGAAGGAAGAATGAAGAAGAGGACGAGTTGGTGGAGTGTTTGAGCAACAATTTGTATTCCAACTTCAGCCATTCTGAAGTATGTTCTTCGAGATTGATTGGAGCATTCAAAACACATCAGAGAGGGGAGCGCGATAAAGAAGGAAGAATGAAGAAGAGGACGAGTTGGTGGAGTGTTTGAGCAACAATTTGTATTCCAACTTCAGCCATTCTGAAGTATCTTCTTCGAGATTGATTGGAGCATTCTTACAAGTTTAACTTTTCTCATTTGCTCTCTCTTTTTATCAGTGTCGAATTTGTGGCAGTTGTCATTGACAAGCTTGCATACCCAAATTTCACTTGTGTAGTGATGTATGTTGTCGTAATTAGGGTTGCAGTTCATATTATGAGGGTGCTGGGATTTGTGTAACAAATACCATTTTAGTGGAGTAACTTTTCAAACTCTCAAGTATCATGATTTTCTTCTTACTTGGGAAGGAGATTTTCAAGTAAAAATCTATTGTGTCATTTGTGTGCGGATTATATGTCATTATTTTGGCTCCTCTAAGTGTCAAGCGACGCGGGATTGGTTTGCTGTTCACCTGTTTGTCAGCCTCCTTCTAAGGCTTTGTATGACCCTCATCATATGATGTGAGAACCTTGATCATGCCTTTTTAATTTATAAGAGGAAAACAGTTGAACCATTGAGCCTATAGAGTAAAATTTATTGACCAATAAATAATTGATGGATTTTGATCACTCTCTCGTGGGTGTCACAACAAATGAATTGTTATTGGAAGATCGCATAATATTTGTGCGAGGGTCGATCGAAGGTCGGTCGAGAGTCGTCCAATAGACAAAAGATATTAAAGAGTTGCGCGATATTTGTATGACGGTCAGTCAATGATCGATCAAAGGTTAACAGAGTGATGCATAACAGGTACTTGATTCATGAATGTGACCGATTCCAAATTAGGGATCGCTTGACGTGTGCTCGAGAGAGCACTTGTGCACTGATTTCAGTACGTAGGCGCGTGACCCGTGCTTGACTGACGCTTGAGTACGTATTCCGAAATCATTTCTTATACAATGAGTACTGCACAGAGAGAGAGAAGAGAAAAAGAGAAAAGAGGAAAAGATTCGACATCCGATTGAGATCCTATTTGAATTATATTCTTTGCCTACGTTGTTCTATAGTAGATTTCTAAGACGTATTTCATTTTAGTTGCTATTATTTTTCATTGTACATTGTTTTGTTGGTTGCGAGGTGTGTTGATGGGGTTATAATTACCCATTCTTCACTTAGGATTATAGTAAAGGGATTTCGGATGGAGTTATTTATAACTGACACATTATTATAGTGAATTTGTTTGAAATTTATTTAATAATTTTTTTATTGAAAAAGATTTTTCTTGTTAAAAATATTATACATCATTATATTCTTTGTACTTTTGAGTTTGGTGGTTGAAATTTGACGGAGGGTTCGGGTTTTGTTCAGCTGCGTTAGATTGTATGAATTCGGATCGAATCTCAATAAGTGATATCAGAGAGTATGTTGTGAAATTACGATTTGATGATGTCAACATCAAGGAGCTTGCAATTCTGTGTTGGATAATTTAATGAGTAAAATAATTTCATTCTTTGGTAAGAAAGGGTGATAAATATTTTGATACGGAAAGAAACGGTAAAAGCATTTTGGAATAAGGAGGATAAGTCAGAGAAGATGAAGAATAAGAAGTAGTAAGATATGAGAGATCTTACTAATTGCACGATCAAATTGTATCTCACAGACAATACTTTTCAAGAAGTTATAGGCTTGTCGGATCCAGTGGAAGTTTGGATGAAATTTAAAAGTTTATATTAGTCAAAGTCATTAACAATGATGTTGTATGTGAAGAAGAAATTCTATGGCCTTCATTTGTCAGAAGATGAAAGTTTTGAGAAGAATTTAGATGAGTTTAATCGAATTTTGACGCAAATGTTGACACTTGATGAGAATATTAAGAAGGAAAATAAGGCGTTAGTATTACTGACTTTTTACCGGCCTCATACGACCATATTGTTACAACGCTATTGTTAGGAAAAGACACGCTTGATGAGAATATCAAGAAGGAAAATAAGGCGTTAGTATTACTGACTTTTTACCGGCCTCATACGACCATATTGTTACAACGCTATTGTTAGGAAAAGACACGCTCAACCTTGATAAGGTTATTACTTCCTTAATTATAAATGAGTCAGGGCAGAAGGAAAGTAATGAGGTTTCGGGGGAGTCGAGACTCTTTGTATCTATTAGTGGTAGGGTACATGGAAAATCGAGAGACCGAGGCGGTAAATGAAAGATGAGCAACGACTAATCTAAGTTTCAAGATATGAAATACCTCCATTCTGACAAGAAGTGTCACATGAAGCATGATTGCGTCAAGAGAAAGTAGGAGGAAGGCGGAGGCAAGCGTCAAGAGAGGAATGACCATGACGAAAATAATTGGACCTCTGTTGTTTCCGGTGGAGACCTTCTAATTGTCCACATAGAGAAGACACGGAGCCTTTCGAGTCAGGAGACGAATTGGGTGATGGATAGCAGTTCCTCACACCATACAATATTGAGGAAGTCCTTCTTTACCATCTATACACTTGGAGATTACGGGGTATTAAAGATAAGTAATGATGGTTTGTCAATGGTTGTTGGTATCGAAAATGTTAACTTGCAGACAAGTAACGAGATCAAATTCGTATTGAAAGGCATGCAATATGTCTCGAATTTTCTGTTAAATGTAATTTTAACTAGGAAATTTGATGAAGGTTTTTACACGGCATTCGAAAAAGGCAAATAAAAACTTACCAAAGGTGGCTTGATTGTGACAAGGTTAAGTAGGCAATCAAGCTGATCTTGATGAAGGCTTTAATTGTCAATGATAACGCCAATATGACCAACAGGGGGGATTGTCAAGGTAGTGGGAAGAGGAGGCCGATGAGTCAATGGGGAGTGATTCTACCGTAAAGGAGAAGTTGAAGGGGAGTGGGAATACCCCGGGTTTGGTGGAGTGAAAAAGAGTATCATTCAAACTTGCGGAGGTCGATACCGAGATCCTATTGAACAGAAAGTTGACGAAGGGTAAGTGATGACGGTTGCTGGTGAAGGAGAAGGGTTCCCCATGAGGTCGTGAAGAAAAATTTATTGGATTTTAGTGACTCTCTTGTAGGTGTCACAATAAACGGATAGTTATTAGAAGGTTGCACGATATTGATGCGAGGGTCAATCGAAGGTCAATTGAGGGTAATCCAAGTGGCAAAAGATGATAAAGGATTGTGCGATATTTGTGCGATAGTCAAACCAAAAATCGATCGAAGGTTAACAGAGTGGCGCATGATAGACGTCTAATTCACGCTTATGGACCATTCCAGATTAAGGGTCGCCAGAGGTGCACCTGAGGGGGCGCTTATGTGCCGATTTCAATAGGCTGACACGTGACGCCCGTCTGACTGGCCTTCGAGCGCTGCGCCTAATATAAAATTGTGCCCGACTTAATTTTAGGGTATTCCGAAATCATTTCTCATATAAGGAGTGCCGCACAGAGAGAGAAGAGAAAAAGAGAGGAGAGGAATACGTTCGACATCTGATTGAGATCTAATTTGAGTTTCATTATTCATCAAGGTCGGGTACATTATTTTAGAGTGAATTTTTAAGGCGTATCTCATTTTTGTTACTCTTATTTCTTGTTGTATTTTATTTTATGAGTTGTTAGGTGTGTTGAAGGAATTGTAATTACCAATTCTTCATTTGGTATTATAGTAAAGGGATTTCGGATGGGGTTATTTCTAACCGGCATTATTATTATCGTAAATTTATTCAAAATTTGTCTTGTAATTTTTTTTTAATTGAAAATAATTTTTCACATTAAAAATATTATATATTATTATATTTTTTATACTTATGAGTTTGATAGTTAACGTTTAATAAGAGGTTTGATTTTATCTCCTTGCATTGGGTTATGTGTATTCAGATAGAACCCTAACAATAATGAGCAGTGTCAATAAAATATTTTTTTTATCCTCTCTTGGGACACACTTAATAACGTGTGTAATCCATCTATCATATTAACGGATCCACCAGATAGATTAGCAGATAAAGTAAACATTCTTCCCAAAAAAAAAAAAAATAGCCCCCTCACTCAAATCCCCAATCACTCGATTATTCAAATAAAGAACTTAAGACTAAAAAGTTCCAGCACAAGGATGCCATAAGATCCGGCAACTGAATTTTCTCTCCCACCGAAGTAATGCTGGCGTAAATTATCCAAAAGATGATTAAATCAAAAACAACAAAAAAGCTTAAAATTTAGAAGCATTTTATACCTGATTGATCATTTTGTGCCTGAGAACCTTCTCCTTGTCAAGAATCTTGATGGCGACATTCTCACCGGTCTCTGTGTTTCTGGCAAACTTCACCTTCGCAAAAGTTCCTTCCCCTAATGTCCTTCCGAGCTCGTACTTCCCTATCCTCGTCCTACTACTGCTTCCTGTCACCCAACCACCAGTGGTATTCGACCCCTTGGACGCCATCCCTTCCCTCTCGCGTGCGCCAGAAATCAGATCTCCCAGATCCCTCTCTCTCTCCCTCTCTCTCTCTCTCTCTCTTCCCCCCGCCCTCTGCTCTATCTCGGTCAAGACCTCTTCTTCTTACAAGGTTGCCAAACCTGACTCTTCCCCACCCTCATCTTCCTAAATAAAAAACACAAAATTAACGTGACAATTAAGAGAACACCTTCAAATTCCTACCGAACGATGAGATAAAGGTATTCAACAGAGCGAAACCCGTTCATTTCAATTTATATTTGGACGAGAGGGGGGGGGGGGGGAAGCAAAAGCCTAGATTTAATAGAGAATTCTAAACAGAAACAGAAAAAGAGGGACAAATGACAATTCGATTGATTGGCTTTTCTCTAAGCATCAATCACGAAGGAGAAATTGATACGATTGATCGATAAGTGTGGTCGAGGAATGCGAGAGGTAGACTTCCCACTTTCTCCCTCTCTCTCTCTCTCTCTCTCTGGATCGTCTGATGCGCAAAAGATGACTCTGACTCTGAAGCAACATT
>JAODPA010115432.1:0-18886 GCA_025585075.1 Nepenthes mirabilis
TATCAATATATATAAATTATGTATATTTTATTGGATGTTGACTCACTCTTGTCATATTTATAAATATTTTAGATTAACAAGTTTGGATAATCTTATAAAATTTAGATGGAAGGCCTTTTTTTACTTTGTTTTAGGATATTTCTTTTACCTCTATCAAAATTATGGTGGGAATCGTTATTTTTCAATTAGTTGATCAATTATATGTGTTTATAGTCGATGGCCTTCAAATGATGTATTATTATAAGTGTCAGGGTTAGTATTTTGAGTTAGTATATACTTCTCCTTATTTATTTGATTTATTGTTCAGTAGGTGAATTAATTTAGAACCGCTATCAAATACTGCCACTTGTTCTTAGGACATTGTTAAATCAATTAGGTTTATCTGATATTTTTATTGTAGGGTTACATTTCAATAATTAGTTAAGCTTTATTTACATCGTAATTCTATATTTTGGGTCTGTGAATGTGATAACATAGGATTGGCGGGGAGTAACAATCAAACACATAAATAGTTTTTTATAAATCTATCAAAAGAGATTTAGTGATTCGGAGATGTATTGTGAATTACTCCTTATACTATCAAAGGAAAACATATTTTTAAAGTTATGTGGAAGTCTATTGGGAGTAGATCTTAATGGACATAAATCAACTTAGAATATGCATTTTTGCTGTACAGTGAAACAATATATTGGAAAAGCAAATTATAAAGTATGTTAATTTGCCATTAGTAAGCTAATTGTTCGATTTTTTTTTTTTCCACATGTAGTATGAGAAATTATTTGGTTAAGAAGATTTCTATTGTTGTATTTGAAAATTCTGGTGATTATATGGGATGATACTTTATTGTAAATTTTTGGCTAAGATTGTTAATTAAAGTGATCTAAAATATCACCATTCAATCAAATTTATAAATATAAATTATAGTTTTGTGTGAAATTTGATGCGTCATGGAACTAAATTTCAAACAGGTTCGGGTCAAGTCGATCGTTGAATCCGACTCCGTTCTTCGAGTCAAGATCCCGCACACCATAACAACAAATAAGAGGTCAGGTGCCGACGAGATGTTGTTCCGCCGAAAACACTCCGACACTCAAGTCAGTAAATAGCCTTCAAATAATAAGAAGGTTAGACTAAAATGATAAATATTGAGAAAGGTAAAGAGCGTTTGTGGCAAGGGTTTTGCTCTCATTGCGAGAGGCTTTCTATGGCTCAAGAGGAGCGGTGGTTTCTGAGGTACACAGTGACAGAAGAGAAAGGGAGAGAGTTGGCGTCCTGTAAGCGTGAGAGCTGTGAGGGCGCTGTGTGAGTTTATGAGGGTTCATTTGCAAAAAAAGACAGCGTCGGCTTTTGAGAGCAATTCTTAGCAGAAGGGAGAACCTACGCCAGAGTAAGGACTCCATGAGCTTTTATAATTAAGATGTTGGGCATCCTTCCTTAGGCAGTAATGCTTGATTCCTACGCTTTGCTGGGCTAGCTTCCTTTTTTGGCATGGAGCTTCAATGGCGGTAATGGCTCCTTGGATGGATTGCTTTCCTTCTGCATTTTACAACTGCTAGGGTTTACTATAGACAGGGGAGAGAATCTGATGCTTTTCTCATGGGATGTGCGCTAAATCTACTGGTAACCGTTATAGTGGAGATTGCCTTTTGGGAGAGCACGAAATCAGGGGAAAAGACCGTTGCCGGCCGTAGATGAAAGTGTGGGCCAAACTGGGCTTGGCCCACGTGAGGCTCTGTGGCACTTCCAGTCAATAAAAACGTTGATCGTCTTTGTAAGCCAGTTACCCATCCTTATGCCAGTCTCCTTTGTATTTTATCCGGTCAACGGTATACGTTGACCATATAGGCACGTATATAGGCCTTCGTGGATTTGGATCACTCTTCCCTCTTGAGCCAGCCCACCATGGGCGTACCCATCACTTGCCCCTATACTGGTGGTCTGAATTCTGATCTCTAGTATGTTCATGGTGGGTCACGTGACTTAATGTCCACCAAGATCCGCTACTCTGGAGAAGGATGCGTTGGCTGAAACCATTGACTGTCTAAGACAAAGTCTAGTAAACTCTTGTAAAAGGAGTTGACCGGATTCGTTGACTGTCTAGGCCAAAATCTAGAGAACCGTTAAAGGAGATGTTGACAGGATTCGTTGACCGTCCAAGCCAAAATTCGGAGGATTGTTGAAGGAAATATTAACCGACTTTGTTGATGGTCCAAGCCAAAAATTCAGAGGACCGTTGGAGTAAATATTGATCGATTTCGTTGACTGTCTAGGCCAAAATCTGGAGAACTTGTGGGAGTTGGAGCGACATGCTATCATCAGCCGTTCTGTCAGACGAAAAGGTGGCCACGCACTTGTACGTAGTGAATTAAAGATCCCGATAATTAATGCACCAGAAGATCTGATTTGACTACGCCCATTCAGGAAATGCCACGTGGCAGCAATCATGGCACACGTTTGTGAGACGGTTAATCTGACTGGCATTCACACTGCCCTTTAAGTTATCCGTCCATTTTACTTTCAAATTTTCCATACTTTCCTTCATCTTCCTTGAGTGAAAATTTTTCTGAGTGTTGCGCTTTCCGCCTTCTTCCATTTCCATGGCTTCCGTTCTTAAAATCGCTTTCATTTTTAGGGAAATTGATGTGAAAGAGTTGCTCATAGAGTACTACATTCCAAAGGAGATAGTCTTCCGAGTCCCTATCCAAGAAGACAGGGCGTGCACGCCACCGGAGGGCTTCGTTACCATCTATGAGGCCCACTTGAAGAGTGGCCTTAGTGTTCCGGTCCCTGGTGAGTTACTGGAGATCTTCATAGCCCTTCAAGTCCCCATCGCACAGTATCATGCGAACGCCGTGCGGTATCTGTGTACCTTCTGTAAATTTCTTTGTCAACATATGAAGCGGCTGACGGTGGCGATGGTGAGGGTGCTTTTGAAGTTTAACCAGGGAGCAGAGTGGATCTTCCTGGCTCCACACGGCGGTCTCCAGGTTAATACTGTCATATATGGCTCCTTAAAGAATTGGAAGAACCGGTTCTTTTTTGTCCGCGTGGATGAATCCTAGCCATTGGCCAGGGAATGGGGCAAGGTGCCCAAAGCTTACACCGAGACTCCTCCTAAGGAGGAGATGGAATCCCAGGAGTGGCTATTCACGTCAGTAGAGGACCACCTTGCAGAGTTTCGAAGAGACCACTTGGTCTCTCGTGATGAGGCCAAGTGGAGGCCTCCGTCTCCTAAGTAGAAAACGATAAAGCCTTCTAAGAAGAAGAAGCCTGGGGCTCTTGTGATCTGGGAGCAATCCGGCGAGGAGTCTCCCTCAAGTCCAGTGGTAAAGAGAATGGCGATGGCAATAAGGCCTTCTTCATCCTCTTCCACCGATCCAGGGAACGTTATGGTCAGTCAGCTTGTCGGAATAGTAGATATCTTCGGCATAGGCAGCAAAGAGTCCGCCATTGAGGTTTATAGGGCCAGACAGCGCTCCGCCACTAGCCACGTTGTTCTAGCCCTCTAGTAGCCAAAGCACTTGATGCAATTGGAACCGTCTACGGAGCCCATGGTGGAGTGGGCTGCTGATCCGCCAGAGGAGATACCAGTCGGGAAACCCAAGGAGGTGCCTACTGAGCCTCCTGTTGTGCCGGTCATTACACTATATGATGAGCCCGCTTTTGAGGAGCTTTAGGAGGCACCAGGGGCGCCACAATTGGTGGTTAGTGTTAGTGCGAAGGTTATGGAGGAGGCCGCCGCCAGAGAACCTGCCCAAGTCGTGGAAAGGCCAGAGGAGCCCACCGCTGGAGAGCCATTAGGGATGGAGGATCTTATGGCGGAACTACCAGAGGAGTCGACGGCGGAGGCCACTGCTAGGCCTGCTCAGGAGGGTTCCCCTTCTAGTCCTCCACGGCCAGAGCCAAGGTCTCATGTTAGACCAGTGATTCTAGTGCACAAGATTTAGCAGGTGGACTTTTGCAACTTGTTTTTTGCTTTCGTTTTACCGCTGCTGACACTTACAATTTTCGCAGATGGAAAAGGTTTCGGGCGTAGTTGTGAAGGCGCTTGGCCAGTGAGACCTAACGATCTTTGATAGAGATAAGGTGATTGCCTAGCTCGACGTGGAGTTGGAGGTGCTGAAGGCAGTGCACCAGGAGGATGCGGTATCCTAGGGTCCGCACTGGCCAACCTAGAGGCAAAGAACGCCTAGATAAAAAAGGAGAATGCCAATCTAAAAGAGGCCATGGTTGCAGGTTTGGTGGAGGAGAATGATAAACTTAAAGCGGAGAACGCCCGCCTCAAAGAAGAGGTTGACCAGACTACGTGGCGCATTAACCAGCTCACAAGGCAAATAGCTACTTTGGAGAACAAGTTGGCCACTCGTATTCGTCCCCATGAGGTCTCGAACATGCTGCTAGCATGGTTATGGGAGAGAGTCAACATTAGCCGACGCATTGCCCGGCTGATGGACCCTAATTTTTTCGTTGAGTATCTTAACCCAGTTAACTAGTTTGCTCAACGACGTGAGAGCCTTGTGGGGGAGGCTCGGAGTGATTGAGGGCCGCCACCGCCTCCTTCTGGGAGTTCCGCACCTTCATAGCTTATGTGTTCCTTATTTTTGTAATTGATGTAATTATGAGAGAACATAATCAATGAAATGGCTATTTCAGTGATATTGTATGTCTTTTGCCTTTGTTGTTATTCTTAATCCCTTATTACTGAGTTGTCCGGCCAACTTTGTGCACGCAAGCTGGCCGTCCACCTTACTTAAGACGCTATTGGTATTCTCCTAAGGACTTGAGCCCTTTGTCAAGACATTAGGATTGACCTGGATGTCGCATTGAGCCTACTCGATACTCGTGCATGAGCAGAGGTTTGGTGGCTGTGCCCGAGTGTAGACTTGGGCGGCCAGCTTTTGGGAGCAATGCTTTGCTTCTGTCGACCGTCGTAGACTAATCACGTTATCTCCTTGCAAAGAAGGTCACCGCGTGGGCCATTTGATCCCCCTAAGATTTTGACCGCAAATGGGCCACTTGGATGACCAATGTTTAAATATGACTGCTCACGGGCTGTTTAGATGATCAGATTTAGATTCGATCACCTATTAGCCGCCTGGATGACCGGGGTTTGGATACGATTACTTATTGGCCGCCTGGATGACCAAGGTTTGAGTTCAACTGCTTTACAGGCCACTCGAATGACCGAGATTTAGTAACGAGTGGGTAAAAATCTACCCGATTTATGGGCAATCTAGGCCATTTACATAGTCCTGCAAACATACAAAACAAGCATACAAACATGCACCCATGTATATGAAGCAAAAAAGAAAACACAGCACAGTATAAAAGAAAAGATGCATATTTTGTTGATTGAAAAATATACATATGTTTCAAGCATTCGCATGAGTGACCTACCTAGACCCTTACTGAAAGTGTCGCTTGAGGTGGACTGCGATCCACATCTGTGGAACCAACTTGTTGTCTTGGGTCTGGAGTTTGTATGCTCCGTTCCGCAGGATAGCAGAGACTAAAAAAGGCTCTTCTCAATTTGGGAAAAGTTTATTCCGATTGATGACCTTGCCTGTGGCCTCGATGTTCCGCAAGACTAAGTCTCCAATGTTGAACTATCGCGCTTTTACCTTCTTATTGTAATAGCGTGCGATCCTTTGTTGGTAGGCTGCGCTTCGTATTCTGGCGGCGTTACGAGCTTCCTCTAACAAGTCCAGGTGCTTTCGGATTTTCTGGATGCTGCCTTACAGGTCAAAGGATTCGATCCTAAGACTAGGAAGCCCAATCTCGACCGAAATTATCGTTTCAGTCCCATAATAGAGACTGAAGGGTATTTCGCGAGTTGGCTCCTTTGGAGTCGTTTGATAAGACCAAAGGACGGAGGATTGCTCGTCCACCTAGGAGCCCCCGGCATCCTTCAACTTGGTCTTAAGATCGTGGAGTAGCATGCGGTTCATGATCTCCATCTGTCCATTCTCTTGCGGGTAAGCCACCGAAGTGTAGACCAATCTGATGCATTTTCCTATGAACTGAGTTCAGTTATCGGTAACAATGACCTCGGAAACACCGAATTTGTTGACTATGTTCTGGCGCACGAATTCCAGAGCATTGTGCTCTGTGATCTCGGCCAGCAGGATGGCCTCAGCCCATTTTGTGAAGTAGCCGGTCCTACGATAATGAATTTTCTTTGCCCTGCAGCAATGAGAAACAGGCTGAGAATGTCAAGCCCCCACTGCGCGAAAAGCCAAGGAGCCTGGAGGGATTTCAGCTCAGTAGGTAGTTGGTGGTGAAGATTGCCATGAAACTAGCAGTTCTCACACCTTTTTACGAACTCGAGCGCATCTTTCTTCATCATCGGCCAGTAATAACCTTGGCATATAATTTTGAATGCCAAGTTCTTGCCACCAATATGCGATTCACAAATCCTGAGAAAAACTTCGCCTAGAATGAAGTCAGCCTCCTCTGGAGTGAGGCACCGGAGTCACGAATTCGAGTAACCACGGGGATATAGCCATCCTTCGACCACGATGTACCACCCGGCTATCTTCTTGATCCACCTAGCTTCATCCGTGTCTTCTGAGAGTGTTCCGACTGCCAAGTATCTTTAATATAGTGTCATTCAGTTTTCTACTTTGGAGATCTACATTATTTTCTGTTCCTCTGTACTGGGAGCATTAAGAATCTCCTGCGTGTCCCTTGAGTACTACTCCGGGTTCTCGGCTGCTGCCGCCCTAACAAGTTGGTTAGTCTTCCAATTCTCAGTTCTAGGAACATGAACAATAGTCACCTTGCCAAATCTCCAGTTGATCTCCTTCACCTTTGCCAAGTATTTAGTTAGGTGAGGGTTGCAAGCCTCAAAGCTCCCGTTAGCCTGGTTAACAACCAGTTCGGAGTCGTTGTAGACGGTCAACCGTTTAGCTGAGCAATCTTTTGCTAGCCTTAACCCAGCCAACAAGGTTTCGTATTCGGCAACGTTGTTGGTCTTCGAAAAGTTGAGACTGAACGAGTACTTCACTTTAAACCCGTCTGGGGTTTTTAAGATACTCTAACTCCACTGCCTAAGTCCGTTGACGATCTGTCCACATTTAGGTCCCATTCTGGCTCTCCTCACGCTGTTCTGCGTTCCTCGAGAATTGGTGTCGTAGTCTTAACAATAAAATTAGCCTGAGTCTGCCCTTTAATTGCGGGTATGGGTCAAAATTCGATGTTGAACTCTCCCAATTCGATAGTCCACTTTACCGGCTGTCTAGAAACATCGGATTTCTAAAGAATGTTCTTCAAGGGCTGGTCGGTGAGAACAATCACGCGATGAGCTTTGAAGTAAGGTCTCAGCTTCCGAGCAGAGATGAGGAGTGCCAAGGCTAACTTTTCTGAGCATCGGTAGTGCGTCTCAGGGCCGGTCAGCGTTTTGCTCACGTAGTAGACTGGCCGCTAGGTGTTGGTGTCCTAGCGTACGTGGACGGAGTTGAGGGCCACCTCTAACACTGCTAGGTAGAGGTATAGCTCCTCTCCGTCCTTGGGTGACGTTAGTAACGGCGAGTTGGCCAGATATCGCTTCAGCTCGTCGAAGGTTGTCTGGCACTCTACAGTCCACTGGAATCCATTTGCTTTTGTTTCCTTTAGCGCCTTAAAAGAAATGCTGATATTTGTCCCCTGACTTAGCTAAGAAACGAGACAAGAGTGCCAGTCGTCCGGTTAGCCGCTGGACGTCCTTAACACTCCGTGGTGGAGTCATGTCTGTGAGGGCCTTGATATTCTCCGAGTTCTCTTCAATCCCTTATTAGGAGACGATAAAACCTAAGAATTTTCCCGAGGATACTCTGAAGATGCACTTAGTAAGATTCAAATTCATTTGATGTACGCAGAGCACCTCGAAGGATTCAACCAGATCGCAAATATGGTCATTGGTGGTCCTACTCTTGACGAGCATGTTGTCAACGTTCACATCCACATTGCAGCCAATCTACTTTTCAAACATCTTGTTCACAAACCATTGGTAAGTGGCACTCACGTTCTTTAGACCGAAATGTATGACCTTATAGCAATTGGTGCCTTGGTCCATCATGAACTAGGTGTGCTCCTCATCTTCCGGGCTCATCCGGATCTGGTTATAACCCAATTACGCACCCATGAAACTCAACAGCTTATGTTCGGATGTAGAGTTTACCAATAGGTTGGTCCTGGGTACAGAAAAGCTATCTTTTGGGCAAGTCTTGTTGACATCGATGAAGTCGACGCACATTTGTCATTTCTCGTTGCTTTTCTTTACCAGGACAACGTTGAAAAGCCAATCTGGATAATGGACATCCCTGATGAAGCTGGCGTCTAGCAGCTTCTTTACCTCCTCCCGATAGCGATCAACCTCTCCACGGAGTGATTTCTCCGCTTCTGCCTGATAGGTTTGCGGCCGGGATCGAGACCTAATTTGTAGACCATTATTCCAACTAGAATCCCAGGCATGTCAGCGGGAGTCCATGTGAAGATGTTAGCATTTTGTCGTAAGAACGCGATTAGCTCGTCGCGCGGTGTCCCAGGGAGTGAGCTACTGATTTTTACTCACCTTTCCAGTTCTTCTGGATTCAGTGGGATTAGATCGGTTACCTCTCAAGACTACGCTTGCTGTAGAGTTACTTCGTCTCGATGGTCGAGTTCTCCTACCGATTTGGTACTGTCACTTGGGGCGATTTGGGACATGTAACACGTCCACCCAGTGACTTGGTCACCCTACACTTCGCCCACATCGCATGTCGTTCGAAATTTTATCTTTAGATGCGGTATCAAAGTGATGGCTCCGAACATTGTTAGACAAGAGTGGCCTAGTATAGTATTGTAGACGGATGGTAGGTCAACTACCAAGAAGGTGAGTGTTCGACTTGCCGTTCTCGAATATGTGCCCAGAGTGGCTTCTAATTGGATCGTTCCTTGGACCGGTACTAGCTCGTAATCAAGGCCGAATAGTAGGCCTTCGGTAGGCTTCAACTGACTCTTTTTTAAATCAAGTTTAAAAAACGCATCGAAGTAAAGCTAATCACGTGAACTTCCATTATCAATAAATACTTATTTCAGTTTGTAGTTGATGCTACCGTTCGAAACGAGTGCGAATACAATAAGGGAATCTACATGGGGAGAAGTTACATGTTCTAGATCATTGTCACTAAAGCTAATGACATTATCTTTAATATGCTACTTCTTCCTCCCAGCCTGTTATTCCCTGTGGTCCACTGGAGTCTTCGTCGGCCAAGTCGTGATCATGTTGACTACTCCTACTGCGACCTAATTTTGTGGAGGTGAAGGCTCTGGTCCCTCGCTGCCTATTGTGCCGGAGTACTGGCCAGGGTTTTTGACGAACCTATTGAGGTGGCCTTTATGGATCAGCTCCTCTATCTCCCGCTAGAGTGTCTTGTAATCTTCCGTGGAGTATCCGGGGGATCGATGAAAATCACAATACTTGGCTAGATTCCCTCCTTCCGCACCACTTAAGGAACTTTTTTTCACGGATTTGCATAAGGACGTTCGAACGCGTGTCAATCAGGGGCGTTAGATTGATCGACCCATAATCTTTACACTCTTACGGTCCGATCCTGTGGTGCTTTCTACAGGAGTGGTCGCCGCCGTTATACTTCTTCTTTCCTTCTGTTGGGAAAGAGCGAGGTTGTTCGGTCAGCTCGGGACATTTAGCCTCATTGGCCTCCTCTGCCGCTACATATGCCCTGGTGATAGATTCCGCTTCCCAGAATGTCTGCAGATTCTTATGTGTCAAGTGCCTAAAGAAGTCCCCATACGCTAGTGCAGAGATAAAACTGCCAAATTTCATCTCCACCGTGAGTCTAGGGATCTGCCTGGTTTCTGCCCCGAAGTGATCTAGAAATCTTCGCGAATTCTCTCCGTGCTTCTGCTTGATATGAGATAGATGTCAAGACTGTTTCTCTTCTCGATGGCTGGAGGCGTACTGTGCCAAGAAGAGGTCAGTCAGTTTTCGAAAGCTTCGGATCGAATCCGTGGGGAGATGATGGAACCAAATGTGAGTGTCCCCTTTCAAGGTAAGCAGGAACTAGCGATATATAGCTGCGTCTTCCGACCCTTGTAGACTCAGATGGGTGCGAAAGTGATCGATGTGATCCAGAGGATCAACGCTCTCATCGTATGAGTTAAGGGTCGGCATCTTGAATTTGACAGCATCGGACGGTTCAAGATCTTTGCTATAAAAGGAGATCTGTCGAGATCTATCACGTGTTCATCGTCTTTGAAGATGCGGTTCCAGATCTTCTTCAGTCTTGGATATGTTTGAGCAACGTTGACTGATCTTTTGGAGTTGAGATATATTCTTAACTCCGTCCTTTCTCTAGCGTGGCCAGTAGCCGACCGGCTACTGCCACCAGTAGGTCTGATGGCCTGAGAGGCCCCCTCTTGGGCCTAGGGCCTAGGTTTCACCCGAGAATATTGGGAGTTCTTTCGTTTCGGGCTTTCTTCTGGAGTCATGCTACCTGAACGTTCCTTAAGCCTTAGTCGGCTTTGGGTCTGCGAGGATTCTAGCGTCTGAATGTTGGCCGGCCTCCTGATCTCTTGGCTAGTCTCTTCTTCCTCTGGCCTCCTCTCCTGGAGGCCGATGTAGGGGCTGCTACAGGTGGAGCCCCCTGCTTTGCATAATCCTGACAGGAGCAGAGTATGTGGAGCATCTTATTCGTATTTTACATGTGCTCCACCAGATTTCGAAAGAATGGTGCAGGCACACCGTTGACCGCCCTGTTGACCATGGCACCAGTAGCATGGTCCTGGTCAGGTGAGGTCACATCTCTAGCAGGCTCACTGGCTTGTACCATCGTGTTCACCATTCTAATTGACGACGTTGTCTTAGAAGGTGAAGCCGAGGAAAGTGTCTAAGAAAAGTGGCTGGCTTTTTGTAAGAATTTTCATAGACGGCGCCAATGATGCATATTGGAACCAAATTTCAAACAAGTTCGGTTTAAGTCGATCATTGAATCCGACTCCATTCACTAAAATTGGATCCTACACACCACTACAACAAACAAGAGGTTAGGTGTCTACAGGATGTGGTCCCACCGAAAATATACTGACGCTCAAGTCAGTAAATAACCTTCAAATAATAAGAAGGTTAGGATAAAATAATAAATATCAAGAAAGGTAAAGAGCATTTGTGGCGAGGGCTTTGCTCTTGTTACGAGAGACTTTCTGTGGCTCGAGAGGAGCGATAGTTTCCGACACTGTGTTCTCAAGGAATGTAGTGAGAAAAGAGAGAGGGAGAGAATTGGCATCCTGTAACCATGAGAGCTTATGAGGACATTGTGGGAGCTTATGAGGGTTTCTTTGCAGAAAAAGAGAGCGTGGGCTTTTGAGAGCAATTATTAGCAGAAGGGAGAACCTGCGCTAGAGTGAGAACTCTATAGGTTTTTATAGTTGAGATGTTGGGCATCCTTCCTTAGGTATCAATGCTTAATTCCTGCGCTTTGCTAGACTGGCTTCCTTTCTTGGTGTGGGGCTGTAATGGCGGTAACGACTCCTTGGATGGATTACTTTCCTTCTGCATTTTGTAACTGATAGGGTTTGCTGCAGACAGTGAAGAGAATCTAGCGCTTTCCTCGTGGGATGTGTGCTGAATTTGTTGGTGACCGTTATAGTGGAGATTGTATTTTGGGAGAATGTGAAATCAAGAGAGAAGACTGTTGCCGGTTGTAGACGGAAGTGTGGGCCAAATTGGGCTTGACTCACGTGAGGCCTGCTTTAGAGCCGTCCTACTGTGGCGCTTCTGATCAACAGAAATGTTGATCGTTTTTGTAAGCCAGTTGTCCGTCCTTATGCCAGTATCATTTGCCTTTCGTCTGATCAATGGTATACGTTGACCGTCCAGGCACGGATATGGACCTTCATGGATTTGGGCCGCTGTATACTTGAAATTATATAGATTGAAGCATATGTGATAAACTAATGCACTGTGCAATATAATTTGATTCATTAATGCTATATGCATTATATTCCAATATTATAGCTATATGTATTAGTATGATATTTATTATGCACATTGTCATGATAACATGATAAAGCATACACATATATTTAATGTGTTAGAAACACATTGAAAAATGTATGTCAGGTAGTCTTGACATTAGCCCTTGTACATGGACTGTCGCTCTAATGCTTGAAAGAATATAGAGATTAGACAATTTTAAAAATAAAATGATCTTTTAGCATATAAGATCAATTTTGAAATAAAATGTTGTATTAATAGAAAATCAAGATAAGGTCATAAAACAGTTATGATATAAACATAACTATGTAATTGAGATGAATGCCCCTTTCATTCTTCTAGCCTGTTTAAAAAGCCATATGTGAGTTCTCCATTGAGATTTTAGTATATAGAATACGTTGAAGAATTCAGATTAAACACTGGAATGTCTTAACTAAAATTTATACGGTGTAATGTAAATATGTGATATACACTTTTTATGGAAGAGTTAACATGGTAGTAAATAATTCATACCATGTATGCAAAAATTCATCTAGTAAGAAAAGTGAAAGAATAGATCCATGTTCTTACTGTGTGAGATCTTAGAGGTTATAATTACCTTAACTTGTACCTTGAGTGACTTTTAATTATTGCTTAAAGTTTTAGTTCAATGCTTATTACTTTAGCATGTCATTTATAACTAAGAGAAATTCAATCTTATGGGAAATGTCTAGAAAAGTAAATGAGATAAAATTGAGATTCAAGTAGAATAGGAACATGTTATTGTATATATCTTTGTTAGAATTTATCAATAGGCTAATTATATCACTTATTTGGAGTAAGGATATAACAGTGAATATATGTAGAGAAAAACGTCAAACATGCTCTTTATTCATACATATACGTATCTTATAAGGATTAGAGACATTGAGACTGACATAACAAAATATGTTTGAGGTATTATGAGACATAAACTTCACAGCATTCTTTGTACGGATAAAACTACTATATATTCTTAGCAAATGTATGGTATTGAGAACTCACAATGCTAATATTCTCATTGGTTTCATAACTCATCTGCTAGTATAAAAGGTTTTAAGATAAGCATTTGCTATGAGAATCATTTATTAGCTTGGAAACTGCATCATACCCAGCGCATGCAGATGGGAAATGTTGAATTAAGTGGATTGAGTAGGAGTCTATAATAGGTCGACCCAATCGAATAGTCAGTCAAAATGTGATTACCACTTAGCAACCATGTCGGTAGTTGAGAGATTATTTTATAATAACTTCTATTTTCATCCTCTTATATCATTTTGAGAGGATGCAGTAAAAGAAGAAAATGAGAAAAATAAAAATGATGAAAAGATAGGGAGAGAGAAAACCCATAACAATTCTTCTAAATCCCTGGCACTCGTGAAAAGCAAATGTTTTTTTATATACGATTATATTCCAATCAAGAGTTTAAGAGTTTTTTTTTTTTTTTCAGAAAGCAAGCCGGTAATGCAACTAAAATTTTAAATTTTTGGTCGCATTCTGGAGTATATTTTTTTATCGCATTTTTTAATTCTGTCATACTCTATGGTTTTCTTTTTCTTTCAATATATTTCCTTCCCCATTATAATATGTCGGATCAGAGGCACTCTCAACTTCAAGTTTGTTTGTTTTTTACTCTTTTACAGGTATATAGAGTACGGTCTTTTGGCATTATCACAAGCTCTACATAGAAGGCACGACTTAAATCATGTTTACCCGACAGGGATATTGCATGACAACGCGGCTAAGAAATAAACGTGGCTTACACAATCATGGTTAGATAATGCAGTAACTTCTCTGAAAGCAAAGAAAAACTACTTTAGCTAAAGGCATGGAAGAAGATAAATACTTCAGTTAAAGGAATGGAAGAACATAAATGTTTCAACTGAAACAGTTGCTCGCTTCCATATTGTGTCCTAAGTAGGCAGCGTAGCCACATCCCTATGTTGAAGATTCTAAGTCTGAAATTGTCTTTAGGTTACGATACAAAATCCTTACCTCTGTACTAGAACTGGCATATCAAATTCCCTGAGAAAGCTAGAAGCAGCGGCGTGTCCTGTCAAAGAACAGAAAAACCAAATCCAAAGACAATTGGAAGGGAGTGGGTAAGATAGAGGCCAGCCAAAAACACGTAGAAACTAAGCCAATGTTGCTTCTCCTTATTCCTGAGAGGCTCAAAATCTGTCAACAGGAATTGATATTCCTGCAAAAAAGAAAAGGAAAGGTGGTCATAATAGAAACGATCAGAGACAGCATTGAATAGAGGGTCTTTGATGGAGACTGGGTTAATATTACAAGGAATTGTGGCAGCAGGACTACCAGCAGCGGTGATTTGGTACTAAGAAAAAAAAATTACGTGTCCCATGTCCTATTTTTACATTGATAGAAAGAATAAGACTACATATCCACCATCCGCCACCAGATCATGTCACCATTTTGAACCAAATCTCCTTCTCCAACTCTTAGAAATTGTGCTTCAAGAACAAGCTTTCCTGTGGAGAAGCGGGCCCGATCTCTTCCTCCAAACTCCTTAGCCCCTCAGCAGCCTTCCTTCCACTGTCTACGTTCCTGCCTTCTGGAATCTTGGCATCAACATCAGCATCTGAGACAGAGGACTTTCTCCTCTGAGAAGAGGCGACGCTTGGAAAAGTAATCCAGGAAGGTGCCCTGAACTCAAACCTTTGATCCTCTATATCAATTTCTGAGCGGTTTGAAGATCTCTGAGATGACTTTTTGTGCATCCTACTGCTTCCCAAAACGACCTCAGTTGGCAAAATCGGCTGCTCACTGCAGGGACTTCCCATCAATAGTGCAAGTGCCCGCTCCAAAGCAGTTGTCACCCTGTCCATTGATGGCCTATCTTTCCCCCTCATTCTCACACATTTGCAAGCCACATTTGCAATTCTTCGCAGTGCTTCAAGATCTGAAGGAGGCTTCAAAGCCGGATCTAGAATTGCACATATGTCAGCAGACCTGATCAAGGGCACAGCCCATTCAACTATGTTCCCTTCTTCATACTGCATATCTATGGCTTTCCGACCACTGAGGATTTCCAAAAGCAAAACACCGAAGCTGTACACATCAGACTTAGTTGTGAGGTAGTGAAGTCTGTAGTACTCAGGGTCTAGATAGCCGAGTGTCCCAGCTGGTAGTTCTGCTAATGGGGAGCTACTATCAGCGGGGCCCAAAAGAGAGAGCCCAAAATCGGCTACTCGGGCATTGTGCTCTTCATCAATGAGAATGTTCGATGATTTTATGTCCCGATGTATGACAGGCGGGCAAGCATAGCCATGCAAGTATTCGATTCCTCGAGCAGCTTGTACAGCTATAGTGACCCTCCTTACCCAATCTAATTGCTCTTTTAGGGCTTTGTTTTTGCCATGAAGGTGCTGGTGCAATGACCCATGAGCCATGAACTCATAAACTAAAAGCCTCTCTCCTCCTTCTTCACAATAGCCAAGCAGATTGAGGAGATGGGCATGATTTAATCGTGAAAGTAAATCGAGTTCTGTATGAAACTCTTTTGAACTCTTCTTCATGTCAGAAGATATTATAGCCCTTTTAACAGCCACCACTGTTCCATCCTTCAGGACCCCTTTGAACACACATGAAAAGCTTCCCTTGCCCACTAAGGACTCTTCTTTGAACCCGCCAGTTGCTCTATCGAGCTCTTCATATGCAAACATTTGAGCCCTCCTAATTTTAAGCTCCTCCAAGTCGGGCAGGACCTTTGGAGAAGAACCATTTCCAGCATTTTTTTTGGACTTGAATTCTTTTGCTGAGTAGTGACAATTGTGGAGCTTGTATTTGACGTACAAGACAGCAGTTAAAGATGCTACACCGACCAAAAACACAGCGAAAGCAGCCTCTGCAACAACGACTGGCAACTGAATTGCCCAAAACCTTCCATTCTTGTTGGCAGACACAGCGTAGGAATCAGAAGTAGAAGAACAATTTGAGGAGCATCCGGGTGACGAACAAGTAGAACAGTTGTAAACACATTGTCCATACACATCAGGAGCAGTGCATTGAACCTTTGGGTAGACATCATGAGGGCAGGAACCGTGACAAGGCATACAAATGTGGGAATTGGGGGCTTTGCAGGGCTGGTTAAGCTCATAAAAACTGGGTAGACACGGGCCAGGTTTGCATAGTCCAGGAGAGACAGCTAGAGGAAGAGAGGCTGGAAAGCCATAACCCCAGCAAATCAGTAAGAGAGATTTATCAGCTTGTACTCCACAACTGAAATAGTCGCCAGCTGCAATCTCATAAACCTTGATGCCATCAGGAGCTGGAGTACTTTTGTCGAGATGAAAACCCCAGCAAACCACTCCACGATCATAGATCTTGATTCCACAAGCATGGAACTTGCCCCCTACAACTGTCAGCATTGGATCTTTAGGCGCCAAATCTACGTTGCCATTACCTGCATAACCAGCAGAAATCTCTTCTTCAATATCTAAGCTCTTCCCCCAACAGAAGACCCTTGAATCCACTCCCTCCGCAATCCCACAAACATGATACCCACCAGCTGCAATCATCTGGAACCTTATTTGCTTAGGAATCAGGCTGATAACCCTGCTGATAGTCTCATCTCCCCAACAAAACACGGTCCTGTTCTGGGAGAACAACCCACAATTGAATCCAGAACCAGACGAGATTGACCTGACTGGCCCATCAAACACATGCTTTGAAGTCATATTATAGCCCCAACAATCAACTAACGAAGTATTCCTGAACCTTCCTGTCAAGGATTTTCTCAACGCACACAGATGGTTGTCGCCCGCACTAATCTCTACGTATTGGGCCCGTTCATTCATGGGCTGAGGCACACCCATTTGAATATAGCCGCTGCTTCCCCAACAATAAGGTTGATTTGATTCCATTAGAAGTCCACAGACAAAGCCATCGCCCGCAGTCAGACCCAGAAAGGGGAAGTGAACTGGGCTTCCATAGATTATAGCAGAATTTGAGCCATAACAGGTCACAAGATGAGACCCATCTGACTTTAAGCCACAAAAAACAGGACCATTTTCACCATATGAAATGGCAATGGAAGACATTGACCCTAGACCAGAAACTAACCACCAGAAATCTGAAATTACAGCTAATACGAGCATTCGGGTGGCAAATTTAGCTATAGGAGTGTAGATCTTAGGGACCCATTTGAGAAAACTTCTCAAGATGTCCATTATAAAAGGCAAAACCGAGCTCAAAAAGAGAAGTATTTGCATTTGAATCCAGCTAAAAGGCTGCTTATCCAAAGGAAAGAAAAAAAAAAAAAAAAAAAAACCAACAACAACAAAAATAATGGTGTTACATAATCAAAGCTGTTCTGATGAACTGCAAACCCATGCTTTCCCCCGTTATGCTGAGTTGAAGATAAGGTAAAAAGAGCCTACTGGGAGTCAAACTTACCAAAGCCCAGATTCAGGTAAAAGATTCTTTCTCCTTCCACATTCAGGAAATCAATATCCAACAGCAGACCCATCTTTTTTTTACGCTTGTATTTACCGAGACAAGCGTAAGATAACTTCATGTTTAGAACTCTTTTATCATGATGGAGCAAATCCGATGGAAGATATATGCAACAAATGGGTCTGAAAAAAGGACACTAGATCACGATTAGAGCTGGGGAAATAGGCGTTTTACTAGCAACATCTTTTCCCTTGATATAACGAACAATAACCATTACTATACCAATGGCTCGTTCACACCTACCGCTCTCCTTAGATTCTGGTAGTATCGGTGAAGAGGTGAAGAAACCACGAAGGGATGAATTGATGGGGGGTGGGATGAATGAAAATGCAACGCTGAAGAGAGAGGAGAGAGATAGAGACGCAAACCAGAGAGAGAGAGAGGTCATTAAATGACGTAGCAGTGCAGCTTCTATAAACGGGCGGGCGTAGGTGAAGGCATTAAATAGGGATTTAATGCAAATTGATGTTTTCATGCCCGGGTTGCTGCACACATGGCCACCCTCTCCTCCAATTTAAACTCCAATGTCTTTTCGCTGCTGTTATTATTATTATTATTATTATTTCAAATTCTAACAGACTAAGACCAGCAGCTCAACCTTCATTCCATCCGCAAACCCTTCGCCTGTTTTATTTCGCGCCTTCTATCCTAAGTTTTGTTGGTAGGGGATCCCCTAGGAGTCGTCGGGGGGCTAGAAGAAGAATCAGGGAGTCCTACCGGGCTGGCATGTACTCGATGGAAAGAATCACGGTTATTACAGTTGTGTTGATTTTATTCCTTAAAAATATCATGCAGCTGGTTGAGATTTGGTTGACTAATAGTTCAATCAACATTTCAAATACTCAAACCGCGTGAATCGAGAAAGATATAAAAAATATGAAAAAAAAACCAGTACCTACAATGAAGCAAGAAAATTTGACATTTATACTAACCGTTTTTATCGACAAATATACAGCAAAAATAAATTTTATCGGTCCTGTATAAATTGTAAAGTGACCACATATATCATGGCTTCTAATAACGCCCACAGCCTTTATTTGATTCAAATAAGGTCCATGACGTTATGGCCTGGCTTAGAGATAAAATCAACTTGCTTGGCTCATTTGGATGGAAGGACATTCACGTATCATCATCCATAGATGAAGTTATATCTAATCTTTTCAGGCTTAAAAATAATCTAACATAATAGATTAATTATTCAATTAACAATCTAATTAACCGTGAACCCAAAATACTACGTTACCATATGACTTTAACACCAATCAAATCGTGAGACCGAGTCTTATATAAAAAGTTATATCTAATCCAACTAAAATAAGAGTACTCGATTTATTAACCAAATTAAAAATCATTGTTGTTTACTGTCAGACAAATTGACAGCCCACAACTCTACATATTATAAATATTATAAATTACATC
>JAODPA010115443.1:0-18885 GCA_025585075.1 Nepenthes mirabilis
TGTGCACACACACACAAAACAGCAAAACGTGTCTACAAAATAAATAGAGGAAAATGAGAAACAAAGAACATACTTAAAATTCAATATGTCAAATGTTCAATTTGAATTGGTTTGCCAAATTCGTAACCCATATATGAATATTAGATAATCCAAATGTACGAAATTATCTAAATATCTCAAATCTAGAAAGCCTAAAAGTCTAAATCTAAATATCCAAATGTACGATAATTATGTTAAAATCTGTAAATCTCAGATGGTCAAATCATGTCAAATATTAAATATCATATATCTAAAACATCAAAAAAATCAAAAAGATATTAAAATTGATAACCAAGGATCGGTAACTCACATATTGATTACTCTAAAGTCCAACTCTGTGGACATCCAAAAATAATATCCCATCAATTTTGTATAATAACTCTAAAAAAATGACAGACTCTATATCAAATCATAAATTTTTTTCTTTGTAGATAAAATACAAATTTTTTTACTCAGAAAAAATATAAATACCAAATAGAGCACAAATATAACATCTTTTGCCACAGGAAAGCACAAAATAAGGCTCCACACAAAATGCTATACACTATGAGGGAAGTACAAATACAAATCACCACAAACAAAAAACACTCCAGCTAAAGGGAAGCAAAACACATCATAAATTCAAAATAGAGTTTAAACCAAAACACTTGCATGAACCATCACACGCAAAGCCAAATACACTAGTTTCATGAATTTTTATTTCACAAATATACATGTATATTAATATAATACTTCTAAGTATTTATTTATTGTGTGCAAATCAAACAAAACTTTCAAATGATCTATAAACATCAAATAAAACTTC
Organism: Nepenthes mirabilis; assembly: GCA_025585075.1. NCBI lineage: Eukaryota > Viridiplantae > Streptophyta > Magnoliopsida > Caryophyllales > Nepenthaceae > Nepenthes > Nepenthes mirabilis. Next base: position 845 of record JAODPA010115443.1, read on the forward strand.
TAAACTTTCAATAAAATTACATTCATATGATAATACTCAAGGTACTGAGGTGAAAGGTGACATTCATGTAGAGTAAACAAGAAATATAAATAAAGCTTGAAAGAATCTCAAATTGACCAAGGATCAGACTTAAAACTATAAAGCCTGAATTCTTGATTTATGATAATTATGATTAATTAAGTTAATATAATTAAAATTAAGGTAAAAAGATATGAAAATTTGAATTAAAAGTCAAAGTTAGATAGGTTTGTCCCAGTGCTTGATGGAAGCTTGACCCGCACTTGAGTACCAAAATCTATAGGGTCGACGTCTGAGGGATGCCTAATCGGCGTAGAAGCTCTCATTAGTAGTAGCTATACGTTTGAGGCACGCCTTAGCAGCGCTTGAACACTGCAATCCAGTAGCCTTGGCGCCAGATGCACGTTTGAGTGAGGCTCGAGTGCCACTCTATATAGATAGATAAAGCGGGCATATTTTTATCTTTTTTATCAAATTTTCGAGAGAAGAGAGAGAAGCAAGTGAGGAGAAGAGAGAGAAGGCCAAAGAATTCCAAATTAAGTGAATCAAAGTTTAAATTTTGGTAAATTGAAGTTAAGACAAGTATATTTTAAACTTTTTTCTCTTGTTGTTGTTCTTTGCTAAATTTTTTGTATAATTCTTGTTCCATTATTCATGCATGTTAATATTTTTGAAGCCATGGCGATATAGTTTAACATGCACATGTAATTTTCTTTGTTTGATGGTAAAAATATATGAAATTTATATCTAAATTCAAGTAAGTAATGTTACTTTGTTGTTTTATACAATCACTCTTTCATGCATGTCTAAAAACTTGGTATTATGCTTTTGAATATCTGAAATTCATACTCAACATGTTGCATGACTATAAAGTGTTGAATATAAGTTTTGACATGTTAAATTATACACTATATGTTATGAAATTCAATGGGATATTTTGCATGTTTGCTGAATTCTGTATTTTGTCAAATTTTCTAAAATATTATGCTAAATTTACATTTCATGCTTTAAAGTTTATCACAGCTAAGTTCTTGCATAGAATTTAAGTATTGCATGTTTAAAACTTATAAAATTATGTGAAAAACTTTACAATTATGTCAAAAAATATGAACATTTTTTTAGGAGTGAAAAAATTATGAATTAAGAAGAAAAGTAAAGAGCTTTTTTAAGAATAAGTATGAGACCATGGTTATGATTTAACGGGTAATATATTATGACATATCTTAGTATATTATAGTGATATATCGATATCCAAACTTATCATCTACGGGTGAAAAGCGGCGTTTGGCCTGTTTATAGGGTTATATGTATGACGATCCATTTACAGGTCTTAAATAGTAGCGTATGACATTTAATTGTGTGAAAATAAATATAACACAGGTTTTGATTATCTACTCCTTTAGTCGGTAATACCTATTGGCCCTAGTCCCTATCAAAAATCAGATTTGAATATGATTTGATAATTTAAATTGAGTAAGAATATGATAAGATAAACTTGAAAATTCTGTATAAGTTGATAATATAATTGTTACGAAATTTTATGGCTTATCATTGAAATTTAATACATTGATCCTTCCGATATATTTTAAATATAAAGTATAAATGATCATTTATTATGAGTTATATCTTGCTGAACTTTTGGCTTACTCCTTATTGTATTTTACTAACCCCTTTTAGATAAAATGCATAAATTCTTGTCGGACGATTATGAATGAGGGATTGAGCAGTTATGAAGAGTTTAGATTATAATTTTAAGGATTTTGATGTAGTTTAATGGTTCCAGACTATGGTTAACGTGTTTAATGTTATTATGTAGCTTTCGGACAATAGTTAATATATTAACTTTAGTTTCTAGATAGCCTTACATTGTTTATGCTGTGATGTAATCTTTCAGATAGCGGTTAATATATATTATGATGTGTTTTCAAACAGCTTAATATGTTGTTTCGATATTTTGGACAATTGTAGTCTATATTTTAAGTTATTTAGATTATGTTTACATTGTATGTGAGATGTCCTGGTTATTTTTTCCATAGTTTGTATGTTCTGATTATGTATTGGATAAGTATCACTTATTACGTAATGTTCGACGTCATATTTGGTCAGTGGCCGAGTCACATGAGACGTGACACATGTTTGGGTCCAATGTATGATATTGTATTAATTTATTATGGTCAATCGAGGTATCGATGTGAAATTCACGTTCGAATATTAATTAGAGGGTAATTTGAATAATTAATAATTATTTAGTAAAGAGTTAATTATGTGATCGGAATTTGGGACATAACAAAAAAAACACTTGCATAAACCTTATGATATGTAGATTTGACGAAATAAAGTTTTAAAATTCTCTTCCTTCTCTTCATCTTTCTTCTTCCTTTTATCTTTCTCTCTCCTCTCTCTTTTTCTCTCATAGAAATGACTCAAACAGTGTGCAGGCATGCTTTTATAACTCAATCGATGTACGTGTGCTCCTACTTAGCTTCAATTACACATAAACACTGTATTAAATGCGGCTCATGCGCCAATAATCTATCTAAATTGTATATGAGTGCTACATAGGCACACATTAGGTACCACTCAATCTACCCAAAATATACATGAGTATCACATCGAAGCATATTAGGTGCTATCAATTTGCCACTAACATGAATGAATGCCACAAAGGCACACATTAGGCTTGCGACTTCTACCTTAGACACACACAAGCACGAGTCAAACATCATTCATGTATTGGGCCTGATTTATATAATCAAATTTCTCCTCAATTTGTTATTACATAATTATTTTTCAAATCAATCCAAAATTGTATTAGTAACATCATAATTCAATAATGAAAAAACTAGGGATTACATATATTTTATCTATTTGAGTTGTTTGGTCTTCTTAACGTGTTGAATTGTACTTGTTTGATCATATGAAGGGCATCGATTCATGTTGATGCGTTGTGCATGTTTTGTGACAAGGCATTGGTATGATAGAGTATATTCAAACTCGAGCACGACACAACTAATAATTGTGTCAATAGACCAAATATAAGTATGGCCTTTTAAATCAGTAAATGACATTACACCACACAAATAACCCGCTCAATAAATAAATTGTATTAATATAACATAGCAAGACACATATAATACATTAGTACAATACAATAAGACACAACTATAATATATAACCCCTTAAATGTTTATAGAACAGAATCTGGATAGATAAATAATTTTATCCGTGGAAGTTTATAATCATATTAACATGACATGTTTCTTTATTCATGTAATATTGTGTTATTTTTAAATTAACATGTCAACATAAAGCACGATGTAATTAACGTGTTAATATGTTGACCCATTAATAATACAAATTTATTTAATAAACATCCAAGTCCTCTTATTTTGTGTCATATATGATATTACTGTTGCATTTGTTCTAACAATCAGGTCCAAACCGAGTTGATGAAGCTATTGGCAAGGCTGATTTATGTGCTTCGGTTGAAAAATCGGATGATGTAATTAGGAAGTCAGTGTTAGTTTCACGGCTAACATTGCTATCGTATCTCTGTTCTTGGGGAAACGGTGGAACCGTGATTTGCATAGATGTGGGAAGTGAAGAAAATATCACGATCATTACACGATTGTAAGTATTCAAAGCTTATTAGTTTCAATTTTTTGGTGTGCCACATTCAATGTGTATAATTAATTTCGGATGCAAGAATGATGGAAATTCATCGATTTTATTCATCTATGTTATGTTTGATTAGACTATTGTGATTCTATGGTTACAAAAAGAGGGTGGTTATTCTCAATACTCTTTTTATATATAATTTATATTGAAGTGAATTAATTTTATTTTTGATTGAGCGTCGATTGATTTGTGTATGGTTATTTTGTACGTAGGAAGTAAAAAAAGACTTCTAAAAAATACAAATTTGGAGATTCCAATGAAATTTACACATCCCCATTATTAAGGATGAATAAAATATTTTGAAACTATCTAGAATAAGTCAAACCAAATAGCCAATAACGATTTAATGTATGTGTGATTTGGGAATGGTTTGATTTTTTTTACTCAAATCGTATTTTCTGTTTGGTCATGGTTCATATGGCTATGCATAGATTATCGAAAATTTAATAAGATAACTATTAAAAATAAATACTCATTAGTGAGAATAAACAATCTGTTTGACCAATTATAAAGAGTACATGTATTTTTGAAGATAGATATTCGTATAGGTTATCATTAAATAATGATTAAGGAGAACTTGGCAAAGACAACATTTCAAATGAGGTATGGGTACTATAAGCTTTTAGTTATATCTTTTGGGATAATTAATGTTCCTGCAGTATTTATTAACTTGATGAATTGGGTACTCTAACCCTACTTCAATAAGTTTGTGATAGTGTTTATTAACGATATCTTGGTGTACTTGAATTGCTATAAAGAGTATGAGATGTACTTAAAGGTTGCTCTACAGACACTTCAAGAAAGGGGGTTATATGTGAAGGTAAAAAAGTGTGAACTTTGACTTAATGAGATATATAGGCCACGTGATTTTAAAAGGAGGCATTTTGGTCAATCCTAAGAAGATTGAGGATATAATGAATTGGAGCTAATAGATGACAGTGATAGAAGTTGGAGTTTTTTTTTTTTTATATGACAGGTTAGTGTAGAAGGTTTGTGAAAAATATACTGTGATACATTAAAGATCAAATTGGAGGGAAAGTGCTTAATCTGTCAACAATCAAATGACAAGCACAAGAAGCTACTGGGTGTTTTGAAGTTTATGTTGACCTCTAGCTAAAAATACGAACAAATACAACAATAGATTTTATTATAAGATTACCGAGGTCATCGATGAAGTATGACACTATTTAAGTAATCGTAGATTGGTTAACTAAGTCAGCCCACTTTATTATAATTTGGATGACATTCTCAAGAGACCATTTAGTGAGCTTTTATATTAACGAGGTAGGGAGATTTTATGGGATACCAACTTCTATTATGTCAAATCAAGACCCAAGGTTTTCTTAAAATTTTTGAGAAAGCATGCGTTGAGAGTTAGGTACTAATTTAAAATTTAGCACATCTTACTATTCCAAAATAAATGAGCAGTTAGAGTGAATGGTCCAAATTCTAAAGGATATGTTACGGGTTTTGGTTTTAAAATTGAAAGAAAATTGGAACGATTATTTAGTGTTAGTTGATTTTGCATATAATAATAATTATCAGATGAGTATCACTGTGGCTGCATTCAAAACATTGTATGGAAGGAAGTGTTGTTCTCTAATTCATTGAGAGAATCAAAGATAGGAGAAGTCAGCTGTTGTGAGTTTGCTTTACTCTCCTTGAAGTTGGATGTGGTGTGTTTAATTTCTGCCGGGTGTAAATTGGCTGAAAAGCTTCTGATATTGGTGTGGTTGGATGCTAACTTGAAGATACTATAGCATTGAATACAATTGTTATTCCCATTTTGTTTGTTGAGGAGTAAGGCTCTGTTGTTGCTGAGGTGTGAGCTGCTGTCGGGGTGCGGCTACTGGCTGATTCTGAGGTTGAAGAGATTCTGAGGCTACTGTCCTGAAGATGCTGAAGCATAGCATATAATTGTTGCTTCCCTCCCTTATATCTCTATACTTGGCTACTGGCCGAATTATGCCTCGAGTGTGTATGTTGTGATGCTCATGTCTGACTACTGTGGTTAGCTGCAACCGGAAGTGGAGAGTGTTGTGGGTGGTTTGCGATTGAAATATTTTTTTCCTTTCTGGTCTGCAGATTTCGATTGGTATGTGCTAATCTTGGTGATCTGCCGACTTGGTGTACTGCTATGGGGGCTCATGTGCCCGACTTTGAAGCTTCTGTTCTTCTTCCGGAGTAGTTGTTTGGGAGCGACTTGGTGTACTGCTAAGGAGGCGGCTGCAGCGGCATGATGCAGATGCTCCCTTCTTTGTTGAATTATGGATTTGTTGGTGCGTGTAAATTGGCTAAAGCTACTCTAAGTTTGGTGTTGTTGTCTGCTGCCGTGTAGATGCTGAAGCCTAGTATCAGATTTTGTTTTTCTGGACAGCAAGGATTTCCTGGGGTTGGATGGCAGGCTTGGTTGATTTATAGGGTTGACTAGCTGATTTTATCTGTATACTTTTTTTGCCTCAAGTCTTGGTGGTAGTTGCTTGGGTTTGTTATGTTGCCTTCGCTATTTGGGTGTTTTTTTTATTTGCATTTTAATCTTCATGATTTATGTATTGGTAACCTAGGGTTGCCCCTACTCTATGTTCTTACTCCAAGTCGGTAAAATAACTTGTAACAGAACATAGATGTTGTATTTTCTTTTCTTTTTAATGCAAATTAATTACTTACCAAAAAAATTATTCAGCAGTGTCCATAGATTTTCCTGATGCCTGCTGCTGCCCGGGCATTGCTGATGCAGAAACTCTGAGGCTATTGCTGCTTCGAGAAAATGACCGAGGTGATGCATACTGCCCAAGGTATGCATTGTCTTGCTTTGGGCTATAGCCTTTCTAAATGACCGTGGTGGTGCAAACGACCAAGATGGAATTGTACACCAGTAATTTCGAGATGCAAATGGCCGAGACATCTGCTTGGCCAAGAAGTCTACTAAATGTCGATATGCACATGTCTGAGATTAATTGCTTCTGGCAGAGATGGTGATCCAACTTTGGTCCGAGGTTGATGAATAGGGCCTTTTATGTTTGTATTTTTATTTTCATGATTTGTGTCATGGAGCTCTGGGGATACCCTAACTTTTATATTCTAAATTCAAGTCGGCAAAACACTTAGAGGTTGAACATAGGTTGTAGTAGTTTATTTTCTTTTACTTTAATGCAATTTAATTTCTTATAAAAAAAGTTATCTAAGATGTATATGATAAGATTTGACTAATTCAAGATTTATTAAAAGTTACTCAAAGTCAATAAAAGAATTATATTGATCATAGAAAATTAAAGTTGAGTTTTGATGTCGAGGGTTATGTATTTCTAAAGATATTTCCATTAAAGGGAGCCACTCATTTTGGATTTAAGGAAAAATTAAATTTAAAATTTATTGGACTTTTTTAGATTCTAAATGGGATCGGAGAAGTGGCATATTGACTGCTTCACCTCCAAGTATAAAGAATGTTCACAAATCTAATAAGTTAGTCAAAGTCAACAAAAGAATTCTATTAATTATAGAAAATCAGAGTTGAGTTTTGATGTCGAGGGTTATGTAATTTTAAAGATATTTTCATTGAAGGGAGTCTCTTATTTTAAATTTAAGAAAAAATTAAAGTATAAATTTATTGGACCTTTTAATATTCTAAAAAGAATCGGAGAAGTCACATATTGACTTGCTCTACTTCCAAGTTTAAAGAATGTTCACAATGTTGTTCATGTATCAATAATCCAAAAATATATCAATGATCCATCACATATCATTGAATATAAACCGTTAATAATTAATAAAAATTTGTCATATATTGAGAAATTAGTTTAGGGATTTAGTACTTTGCACCAATTTGACTCTATTAGTGAAGGTTTTACAAGAATCGTTCCTTTGAAGAAGCCACTTGGGAGAGGGAAAAAGAAATTCAAGAGAAAGATCCACATTTGTTTTCATGTTAGTATATGTGAAATTTCAATGACAATTTTTATAAGGAGAGAAGAATTATAAGGTATAGATTCCAAATTATCCTTTTAATAATAATTTGGAAGGAGTTGAACAGGAAGAAGTTTTTCGTGAAGAAGATTGCTAGTTGAGGAGGGCAAAGTTCTGATTAGAATTTGGGATCAGGAGGATCGCATAAGAAAGCAAAACCGGCAAAGAAAGGAAAGAAATGAGCCAAAATCTAGGAGTAGTGGGCTTGTAATCAACAATGCTCGTATGTCTACATTGTGGCAAATCACATGGAGGGAGGCTATACTATAAACTTTTGGGAGCTTGCTTCAATTGTGGTCAAACTGACTATATAATTAAATATTGCCCTTATCCTTTGAGGCCAACGGTGAAGAAACCCAACATTTTGTGATGAGCTTTTATTGTTACGGTACAAGATGCGCATACGTCGCCTACCGTGGTGGAAGGTAACCTTACTATTTTTAATACTTCAGTACATGTATATTGGGATTCCAGGTTTACACATTTGTTTGTATCACCAAAGTTTATTCGTTATTTGTTGTCACCCTTGAGGATCATGGATTTTACATTAGTTGTCTATACCTATAAGATCATCTTTTATCATGGATATAGTATACCTGAGATGTGTTGTTTGGTTCAATGGGTTAGAATTGGCGGCAAATTTAATTTTATTAGATATGTATGACTTTGATGTAATATTAGGTATGGATTGGTTAGTGAGTTACCATATTAGTGTCAATTGTTTCCATAAGAGGGTGTACTTTGCCATTCCGATGTGTTAACAGTTTTATTTTTAATGTGTTAATAATGAATTTTCCTATATGATTTCAGTTTTGCATACTCGTCATTTGATAAAAAGTGGATGTCAGGCCTTTTTGGCTTATGCGAGCATGAATGGGAGTCATAGTGTTCTGGTAAGGGACATTTCGGTGGTATGTGAGTTTGAAGATATTTTTTTAAAAAATCTATTGGGATTACTATCGTACCAGGAGATTGAATTTGATATCAAGATCGTGCTTAGAGTAGCACCGATATCGAAGACACATTATCGAATGCTCTAATGGAACTTAAGGGACTGAAGTAATAATTACAAGAGCTATTGGAGAAGGGTTTTTATCCGGCCAAGTGTGTCTCCATAGGGTGCCCCAGTGTTATTTATAAAGAAGGAGGATGGATTCATGTGGCTATGTATCGGGAATTAAAAAATATTACCCTTAAGAATAACTATCCGTTGCCGAGGATTGATGATTTATTCGATCAATTACAATGGGTCTAAGTATTTTCAAAGATTGATATTTATTCGTGTTATCATTAATTGAGGATTAAGAAGGAAGATGTGGCAAAGATAGCATTCCGAACAAGGTATGGGTATTATAAGTTTTTGGTTATACCATTTGGATTAACTAACGCCTCTATAAATTTTATGGATTTGATGAATCGGATATTTTAATCATATTTTGATAAGTTCGTGGTGGTGTTCATTGACGATTTTTTGATTTACTCAAGGAGTTATGATAAGCACGAGATACATTTGAGGATTGTGCTTCAAATATTTATGGAAAGGAGATTGTATGCCAACTTAAAGGAATGTAAATTTTGGCTTGAAGAAGTTATATTTTGGGGGTATGTGATATCCAAACAAGGTATTATGGCTGGCTGTAAGAAGATCGAGGCTATTATCAATTGGAGCTAACTACCGACAGTGAATGAGGTTCGAAACTTTTTGGAGATGGTAGGTTATTATCAAATATTTGTGAAGAATTTTTTCAAAATGGCCATGTCATTAAACCCGTTTGACGTGGAAGGAAGTTAAGTTTGTTTAAACGGAGGAATGTGAGTAAAGTTTTCAAGAGTTGAAAAATCGACTAATGACAACCCTAATTTTAACAATCTCGGAAGGGTCCGATGGATTTGTAGTTTATTGTGATACTTCAAAGACTGGATTGGGTTATGTTCTGTTGTAACATGGGTTGGTAATCGTATATGGGTTGAGGAAATTAAAGACTTATGAAAAGAACTTCCCAACTCATGATTTAGATTTGGCGGAGGTAATCTTCGTACTGAAAATTTGGAGACATTATTTATACAGCGAGAAATTCTTAGTGTATTCTGACTATAAGAGTTTCAAGTATTTTCTCAAAAAGAATTGAATATGAGGTAAAGGAGATGGATTTTCTGAAAGACTATAATTGCAAGATTTAGTACCAATCCGATAAAGTTAATATTGTAGTGGATGCTTTAAGTCGCAAAACGAGTTTTGTGGCTAATTTAAGGATCAAAGAGATGGAGATGTTGGATTATATGAAGCAATATGATGTCAAAAGGTATTCCCAAGGCTATCGAATGATATTATCGTATTTTCAAGTATAGCTAAAAATTTTAGATAAAATTAAATGTGTTCAAATAGATGATCTATTTTTTATGAATATTACCAAAGATTTGAATTGAGACTATAGAATTGATTTTAGTATAAGGGATGATGGAATTTTGACGTTTCAAGATCGGATATGTATATCAGATATTGGGGAATTAAAAAAAAAATTATGAATGAAGCTCATTGATCGAAATACATTATCTACCTGAGAATTAATAGGATGTATAATGATTTAAAGAAGATTGTTGATGAAGAAATATGAAAAAACAATTGCGGCTTTTGTGGGTTGATATTTGATTTGCCAATAATTGAAGGTCGAGTACAAAAAGCTACTCGACCTATTGCAACCTTTTCAGATACTAAGTTGAAAATGGGAAGATATCACAATAGATTTTGTGATAGAATTGCCGAGAATACTAAGAAATCATAATGCGGTTTGGGTAATTGTTAATCAACTTACGAAGTTGGCACATTTTATAGATGTACGGATGATGTTTTCTTGACATTAGCTTGCTAGATTGTACATTAATGAGGTGGTTAGATTGCACGATGTGCTAGCGTCAATTGTATTCGATCAAGAGCCAAGGTTTGTTTCTAAATTTTAGGAAAGCTTGTACCAAGAATTGGGGACTAATTTAAAATTTAGTATATCTTATCATCCTCAAACAAATAAGCAATTAGAGCAAACGATTCAAATTTTAAAAGATATATTAAGAGTTTCGATTTTAAAATTGAAAGATAATTAAGATGATTATTTGACATTGACAAAATTTGTATATAATAATAACTATCAATAAGGATTGTTATGGCTCCATTTGAGGCCTTATATGGAAGAAAATATCGTTCCCTTATTTATTGGGAAGAGACTGGTAATAAGAGATTGTTGGGACCGGAAGTTATTCAAGAGACATCCAATAAGATCTGATTTATTCACGAAAGGTTGAAAGTTGCCAAGAGTCAGCAAAAGAGTAATGCTAATCGGAGAAGATTGAAACTGAATTTTGAAATCTGGGATTATATATTTTTGAATATATTTCCATCGAAAAGAATCTCGAGGTTTGGCATCAAAGGAAAATTGAAGCCAAGATTCATTAGATCGTTCGAGATTTTAGAGAAGATTGGTGAAATCGCCTACAAATTGGCTTTACCACCAATTTTGGGAGATATGCACAATATATTTCATGTGTTAATGTTGCGGAAGTATGTATATGATTTGATGCACATCATTGAATACAAGCCATTGAAGATTAATGAAGATTTGACATATGTTGAAGAACTGGTTCAGATCTTAGGTAGAAGAGATCAAATGTTTCGGATGAAGGTAATTTCATTAGTGAAGGTTTTATGAAATCATTCATTTGAAGAGGCTATGTGGGAAAGAGAAGATGAGATTCAGGTGAAGTACTTGTATTTATTTTTTCATTGAGGTATGTATAATTTTTATAAAATTTTGAGGACGAAATTTTTATAATGATGGGAGAAATATAAGGTTGGAGTTCTTAATTTATGGTAACCTTGATTGATTAAACTAATATAATTAAAACTTAGATAAAAAATTGTAAAAGTTTGGATTAAAAGAGTTAAAAATTGGATCAAATGACTTGCCATCTAATGGAGGCCCGACCTGCGCCTGAGCACCAAAACCCGTGGGGTCAGCGCCTGATCGACGCATGAGTACTTGTAGGCAGAATGTTCACACTTAATTCACGCCTGAACCATGCTCGAGCGTGACAGTTCAAAAGTATTAGTGCCCGACGCATATATAAATAGGACCTCCAGCTCATTTTTCTATCATTTTTCCAGAGAAATTCGAGAGAGGAGAGAGAAATAGTCGAGGAGAAGAGAGAGAGGAAGAGAGAAGAGACAGGAGACCAAAGAGCTCAAAATTAAGCTGATCCAAGCTTAAATTTCGGTAAATCAAAGCCAGGACAAGTACATTTTAAACTTCTCATTCTATTATTGTTGTTTTTTGTCATATTTTCTGAGAAATTTTTATTTCAATGCTCATTCATGATATAATTTAGAAGTTATAGTGTTTGTTTTGAACATGCATGTTAGTTTTCCATCATTTTATAACAAGATTTTATAAGAACTCTTGCCTAAATCATGTATCATGTGCATATGTTCTCTATTCTACAATTAAGATTTATGAATGTTCTGATTTTGTGGTATATTGATCTTCATTGTCTGAATTTCATAGATAAGTCCTTGATGTTTAAAGGCTACCAATTTATATGCTTCACAGGTTCTGAAGCTTTGGTAAAACCTTTTACATGAAGCTAGTTTTCTATACTATTGTTGATTCTTTGCACTCTTTCATTCTACATGTCTAAATTTATAAAATTAATGACTTTTGCATGTTTCAAATTTGGACATAGGGTTTTATATGTTTTAAATTATTTAGTATAAGTATTATATATATGCTAGAAATGCATAAAAAATTGCCTCGCATGTTCTAAAATTTAGTAACAAGTTCTGCTCATGTTGATTTTTGCACACTTGCTGAATTTTCCTAAATTTTCATACTAATTCAGCATCTCACGTGTTAAAATCTCATCATAGCTTGAATTATACAAAAGGAATAAGTTTTACACGATATAAAATAATAGAATTATGAAAGAAAACTCTATAATTATGTCTAAAATTATGAGCATTTTTGTCACGTCCCAAATCCCTATCACGTTATTAATACTTAACCCATTATTAATTATCTGATTAACAACTTAATTAACTATTTAATTAAATGTAGACGTGAATTACATGTCGATACCTCGATCGTCCAATAAAAATATTATAAATCATACACGGGATTCAATTCATACCATATTTTATGTGACTTTGACATCAACGCAAACGTGACATCGAACCTTACGTAATGAGTGATTTTTGTCATCAAAATCAGGATATACATTTACAAAAGAATAAGCCATAAAACCACACAGCTAATTTCTACAAACAATCCAAATGATCATTCGTCTAACATATATATACGTTATCATAATAGCTTAGAATATCGATGAACCTGCTCGAAACCTAACATTAGACTAAATACAACATTAATCAATATCTAAATCTGTCTAAAATACTAAAATAACATATTCAACTGTCCAAACTTAAAACAATACACCAACTAATATCCGAAAGCCACAATACAACAATTTAATATATTAAACACAATCTGGATACCATAATACATCATTTTAAACTATATAAATATGTTTAGAAGCCATAAACAATAGTTAACATAGCATAAATTTTGATCTAAACTCTTTGAATCAGCTCAATCCATCATTCTAATTCATTCAACAAAAATTCATATATCTCATTTGAGGGGTTAGTAAAAATATCAATTGGTGAGTCAAAAGTTCTGTAAGGTACTAAATAACAATGAACATATATATCTTTGTATTAAAAATATAACGGAATGATTAATACATCAGATTTCGGTGATATGCTATGAATTTTTCATAATAAATACATGAACAACTTATACAGAATTCAGATTATTCTTATCATATTCTTGTTCTATTTAAATCATTAAAACATGCTTAATTCTGATTTTTTTAGAAATCAGGACTAATAGGTTTTATTGACTAAATAAGCGGACAATCAAAACCCATGTTGTATATACTCCCACACAACTAAAGGTCATATACTTCTAATTAAGATTTGAAGGTGGGCAGTCTATATATCACTTTATAGACGGGATTAAATGGTGCTTCTCACCAGCATATGATAGGTTTAAAATCGATAAACCACAATAATATATTAATGTATATCATAATATACTACATGTTAAAATATAACCATGATCCAATACTTATTCTTAGAAAAACTCTACACTTTCTTCTTAATTTTCAGTTTTCTTACTCATAGAAAAACTGTTCATATTTTTTGACATAATTGTGGAGTTTTTTATGTAATTTTATAAATTCTTGATATGAAATACAGAATTTAACTTTCTTAATCATATAGAATCATTTTTAAAATTCAAATACAGCAAAATTAGTATGCACTAGTGTAGGACATCAGCTTTAATGCATAAAAATAGTGCAGGAAAATCTATAGTTATTTATGACTCGGCTAGCATACATGTGGAACCATTTAGGTAGAAATTCAACACATGAAGTAGTCTTTAATTAAGTGTTTTGACATAGAAGAAGGTTATCCATGAAATTAAATATGCCGAAGCAATAAATTAGAATTTCAGACCATACATAAAGCTAAAATACAGTATTCAAAATATATATACACTATACTTAAATTTAGGCAAGAGTTCCTATAAAAGTTTTCTATAAGATCATGGAAAAGTAACATACATGTGCAATACAAACATTAACACTTCAAAATTATATTATAGTGGAGTAATAAAACAAGAATTGATCTCAAAATTTTAAAAAGAACAACAGTAATAGAAGGAGAAGTATATAGTGTATTTGCCTTGACTCTAATTTATCTAAAATCTCACTTGGATGAACTGACTTTTGAATTCCTTAGCTTCCTCTCTCCCTACACCTCGGTTACCTCTCTCTCCTCTCTCAAAATTCTCTAAAAAATACCAAAAAAATAAGCTGAAGTTCCTATTTATGCTGCATAGTGCTTGAGTGCCGTTTTAGGCATGCATCGACCGCCACTCTTTTGGTCTATCATGCTCAAGCACGGCTCGGGCATACCTCAGGCATTGGCCCACAGGTTTTGGTGCCTCCGTCAAGTGCAGGCTAATCTTCTTTTCATGTTCGGGAGCGCCTCAAGTGTCAATCGAGCATCCCTCACTAAGTATAACCTAGTCTAATTTTGACTATTTATTTCTAATTTTAAAATTTTTTAACCTTAATTTTAATTAGATTAATTTAATCATTCAAAATTATCATAAATTAAGTACTCGAGCCTTATAATTTTCTCCATGATTGAGAAAATGAAAAAAAATGAAGAGTTTTTTCAAGTTATGCATTGAACCATGATTATTATTCAACGGGTAGTATATTATGGCATATTTTAGTATATTATAGTGATATATCGTTATCTGAGCCTATCATCTATAGGTGAGAAGCGGTGTTTAGCCTCGTCTATAGGGCGATATGTAAATGGCCCGCCTACGAGTCTTAAATAGTAAATATAACATTTGATTGTGTTAAAGTATACACAACTCGGGTTTTGACTATCCGCTCCTTTCGTTAATGGGGCCTACTAGTTTTGGTCCCTAAGAAAAATCAGAATCAAGCATATTTGATGTTTAAATTGAGAAAGAACATGATAAAAATTTTAGAAATGTATAAACTAAATTTTCTATACAAGTCTTATGAAAATGCCATGTCATTGTATCTAATCATGATCTATAATCCTTTCAATATATTTTTAATACACAGTATATATTATCATTGATATTTTATAGTATTTTATTGAGTTTTTGATTCACTCATTACTGGTTTTACTAATTCCTTCAGATGAGATATACAAGTTCTTATTGGATGAAAAGGAATAAAGGATCGAGCAAGCATGGAAAGTTTAGATTAGATTTTAATAATGTTAAATGTTGTTTAATGATTTTGGATAATGGTTAATGTGTTTAGTGCTGTATTTTAGTTTATCATTTAGTTTTGGATGATGTTATGTTAATCGAATTGTCATATTCCAGTTCCTAGATAGCTTTAGAATGTCTATTATGTTGTATTAATTTTCAAGGCAATTTTTAAAATGTCTAAAATGATAAAATGTTGAATGCCAGACAATACGTTATGGATTAATGTTATTATGGTCTTATAATTATTTTGATTTGTTCGATAATTGGTCATTGGCTATCAGATTATGGTTTATGATTTAATTTCACAATTTGTATACTTTGATATTTGTTTTGAACAGACATTACTCCTTACGTAAGGTCTGACATCACGTTTGGGTTGATATCGGAGCTACATGAGGCATGACAATTATTTTGGATCCTATATATGATATTGTGTTTATGCATTGTGATCGGTCGAGGTATTGAAGTAAAGTTCACATCTGAATGATATAAATGATATTGAATGATAATTTAGTTAATCAATAATAATTGGTTAAATGTTAATTAAGATTTAGAATGTGATAGGTTAATGTGGTATCAGAGAAATCTTAAGGAGATGCCTTAAGGATTTATTTTGATTAAATTCGATTTGAGTTTCTAATTTGATTAATATTTCGTAATAGGATTAAGAGATTGCAGGCCAAGGAGGAAATGTTGGATCAAGCTTGCGTCCTGATCGTGAGGAGGAATATCTAAACATCATGGCAATAATGACGAATGTAAAGGAATCAATGGTTTGAGGTCAACTTAACCCGGAGCCGATTCCGGCACCAACAAATCTGGACATCACGGCGTATGACCGATTCACCAATGAATAGGTGTTAGAATTTATGGGTGAACCGAATCCAATCAAGGTGAAGATTTGGATCCGGAGAATCAAGAAAGTGTTCACGGTGATTAGATGCTTAGAAGAGGACAATGTGACGTTCGCCACGTACAATCTAGAGGGTAAGGCGGATCATTGGTGGTGCATAAGAAAGACTGCCATGGGTTTGAAAAATGATGAGATCACGTTTGACATGTTCGTGGAAGCTTTTACGGACAAATACTTCCCAACGAGCCTGTGGGAATAAAATGAGGACGAGTTCACCTATTTGTGGCAAGGGAACCGGATCGTGGCTGAATACGATGCCAAATTTATAAAATTGTCACACTATACTCCGCATATGGTTCATGACAAGGCAAGGAAAGTAAGGAAATTCTTGCAATGTCTTAATAACGCTATCCAGAGGCAACTTGTGACGTTAAAATTTGGGACATATGGAGATGCGTTGGACCGAACTATTCTATTTGAAAAGAAGCTAGAAAGGGAAAAGTTATTCAAGAAGAAGACAGTCCATCGAGGGGGGCAAAGTTTTGGCCAAAATTTGGGATCAGGAGGATCCTATAGAAAGGAAAAACTTGCGGAGAAAGGAAAGAAAGGAGCCGAAATCTAGGGAGTGTCGGGCTTGCAATCAACGACGCCTATATGCCCACATTGTGGCAAATTGCATGGAGGGAGGTCATGCTATAAAATTTTGGGAGCTTGTTTTAATTGTAGTTTGTCCGACCACATGATCAAAGATTTTCCTCATCTCATGAGGCCAACAGTGAAGAAGCCCAGTGCTTTGGTACGAGCTTTTGCTATTACAGTGCAAGATGCGGATGCGTCGCCTACCGTGGTGAAAGGTAACCTTATTATTTTTGACACTTCAGCACATATACTTTTGGATTCGGAATCTACACATTCCTTTATATTGTCAGAGTTTGTTCGTTATTTATTATCACCTCCGAGGATCATGGATTTTATATCAGTTGTGTCTACACCTACGTGATCGCCTTTGGTCACAGATATAGTATACCCAATGTGTGTTGTTTGGGTCACTAGGTTAGAATTGGTAGTAAATTTAATTTTGTTAGATATGTATGACTTTGATGTAAACACAAGCATTGATTGGTTAACAAGTTATCATGCTAATATCTATTATTTTCATAAAAGGGTGTAATTGGTTAAATGTTAATTCGAGATCAACATTTTGGACGTGACAATATGTATAAATTTTAAATATATAGATATATCAAACCAACGTATTTGAGATGATAGCCATGATAAAAATCTAAAATGTTGTTAATATGAAATTTTTGACAAAGCATTTAAAAACAGTATGCAAATATTAGAACATTGAATGTGCCAAAATCATTACTTCGTTTAAAATCATACAAGCAAAAATCGATCAAAACTTATAAAAATATGAAGTATACAAAAGTCGTTGAAATATAAAAGAATCAATGATTGAGGATAATATCACCAAGAAAAGTTAAATATCAAAGTTTAGGTTATAATTATTTTCATATGGTTAAAAACTATATGCTACTATTTATAACCAGTGAGTGAGCTGAATTTATATTATCCCCTATAGTCCGAAAAAAATGCTACATTTTTTAATCATGAATATTAGATTTGATTTTTAATTAGTAAATAATATATCT